>JAWMAR010003388.1:46799-81903 GCA_036785375.1 Leucoraja ocellata | reverse complement strand
TGTAGATGGGGACATGTTGGTTGGGGTGGGACTGGTGGAGATGGGGTGTGTTGTTCGGGGTGGGAGTAGTGTAGATGGGCATGTTGGTCGGGTGGGAAGTTGTGTAGATGGAGCATGTTGGTCGGGGTGGGACTAATGTAGATGGGGCTTGTTCGGCGGGGTAAGAATAGTGTAGATGGGGCATGTTGGGCGGGGTGGGACTAGTGTAGATGGGGCATGTTGGTCGGGGTGCGACTAGTGTAGATGGGACATGTTGGTCGGGGTGGGACTAGTGTAGATGAGGCATGTTGGTCGGGGTGGGATTAGTGTAGATGGGGCTTGTTGGGCGGGGTGAGACTAGTGTAGATGGGGCATGTTGGTTGGGGTGGGACTAGTGTAGATGGGGCATGTTGGGGGGGAGGGACTAGTGAAGATGGGGCATGTTCGTCGGGGTGGGACTAGTGTAGATGGAGCATGGTCGCGGTGGACTAGTGTAGATGGGGCATGTTGGTCGGGGTTGGACTAGTGTAGATGGGGCATGTGGTCGGGGTGGGACTAGTGCAGATGGGTCATGTTAGTCGGGGTGGGGCTTATGTATATTGGGGCATGTTGGTCGGGGTGGGATTATTGTAGATGGGGCATGTTGATCGGGCGGGACTAGTGTAGATGGGGCATGTTGGTCGGGGTGGGACTAGTGTAGATGGGGCATATTGGTCGGGGTGAGTCTAATATAGATGGGTCATGTTTTCTTGGGGTGGGACTAGTGTAGATGGGGCATGTTGGTCGGGGTGCGACTAGTGTAGATGGGACATGTTGGTCGGGGTGGGCCTTGTGTAGATGGGGCATGTTGGTCGGTGGGACTAGTGTAGATGGGGCATGTTGGTCAGGTTGGGACTAGTGTAGATGGGGAATGTTGGTCGGGGTGGGACTAATGTAGATGGGGCATGTTGGTCGGGGTGGGACTAGTGTAGCTGGGACATGTTGGTCGGGGTGGGCCTTGTGTAGATGGGGCATGTGGTCGGGGTGGGACTAGTGTAGATGGGGCATGTTGGTCGGGGTGGGCCTTTTGTAGATGGGGCATGTTGGTCGGGTGGGACTAGTTTAGATGTGGCATGATGGTCGGGGTGGGACTAGTGTTGATGGGGCATGTTGGTCGGGGTTAGCCTAGTGTAGATGGGGCATGTTGGTTGGGCTGGTACTGGTGGAGATGGGGCGTGTTGGTCGGGGTGGGACTAATGTAGATGGGGCTTGTTGGGCGGGGTACGATTAGTGTAGTTGGGGCATGTTGGACGGGGTGGGACTAGTGTAGATCGGGCATGTTGGTCGGGGTGGGACTAGTGTTGATGGGACATGTTGGTCGGGGTGGGACTAGTGTAGATGAGGCATATTGGTCGGGGTGGGATTAGTGTAGATGGGGCTTGTTGGGCGGGGTGAGACTAGTGTAGATGGGGCATGTTGGTTGGGGTGGGACTAGTGTAGATGGGGCATGTTGGGGTGGAGGGACTAATGAAGATGGGGCATGTTGGTCGGGGTGGGACTAGTGTAGATGGGGCATGGTCGCGGTGGGACTAGTGTAGATGGGGCATGTTGGTCGGGGTTGGACTAGTGTACATGGGGCATGTGGTCGGGGTGGGACTAGTGTAGATGGGGCATGTTGGTCGGGGTGGGACTAGTGTAGATGGGGCATGATGGTCGGGTGGGACTAGTGTAGATGGGGCATGTTGGTCAGGTTGGGACTAGTGTAGATGGGGAATGTTGGTCGGGATGTGACTAATGTAGATGGGGCATGTTGGTCGGGGTAGGACTAGTGTAGATGGGACATGTTGTTTGGGGTGGGCATTGTGTAGATGGGGCATGTGGTCGGGGTGGGACTAGTATAGATGGGGCATGTTGGTCGGGGTGGGACTAGTGCAGATGGGGCATGTTGGTCGGGGTGGGACTAGTGTAGATGGGGCATGTTGGTCAGGGTGGCACTAGTGTAGATGGGGCATGTTGGGTGGGACTAGTGTAGATGGGGCATGTTGGTCGGGGTGAGACTAGTGTAGATGGGGCAGGTTGGTCGGGGGGGACTAGTGTAGATGGGGCATGTTAGTCGGGGTGGACCTTGTGTATATTGGGGCATGTTGGTCGGGGTGGGACTAGTGTAGATGGGACATGTTGGTCGGGGTGGGGACTAGTGTAGATGGAGCATGTTGGTCGGGGTGGGACTATTGTAGATGGGGCATGTTAGTCAGGGTGGAGCTTGTGTATATTGGGGCATGTTGGTCAGGGTGGTACTAGTGTAGATGGGACATGTTGGTCGGGGTGGGACTAGTGTAGATGGGGCATATTGGTCGGGGTGAGTCTAATATAGATGGGTCATGTTTTCTCGGGGTGGGACTAGTGTAGATGGGGCATGTTGGTTGGGGTGCGACTAGTGTAGATGGGGCATATTGGTCGGGGTGGGCCTTGTGTAGATGGGGCATGTTGGTCGGTGGGACTAGTGTAGATGGGGCATGTTGGTCAGGTTGGGACTAGTGTAGATGGGGAATGTTGGTCGGGATGTGACTAATGTAGATGGGGCATGTTGGTCGGGGTAGGACTAGTGTAGATGGGACATGTTGGTCGGGGTGGGCATTGTGTAGATGGGGCATGTGGTCGGGGTGGACTACTATAGATGGGGCATGTTGGTCGGGTGGGACTAGTGTAGATGGGGCATGTTGGTCAGGGTGGCACTAGTGTAGATGGGGCATGTTGGGGTGGGACTAGTGTAGATGGGGCATGTTGGTCGGGGTGAGACTAGTGTAGATGGGGCAGGTTGGTCGGGGGGGACTAGTGTAGATGGGGCATGTTAGTCGGGGTGGACCTTGTGTATATTGGGGCATGTTGGTCGGGGTGGGACTAGTGTAGATGGACATGTTGGTCGGGGTGGGACTAGTGTAGATGGAGCATGTTGGTCGGGGTGGGACTATTGTAGATGGGGCATGTTAGTCAGGGTGGAGCATGTGTATATTGGGGCATGTTGGTCAGGGTGGTACTAGTGTAGATGGGACATGTTGGTCGGGGTGGGACTAGTGTAGATGGGGCATGTTGGTTGGGGTGAGTCATATATACATGGGTCATGTTGGTCGGGGTGGGACTAGTGTAGATGGGGAATGTTGGTCGGGGTGGGACTAGTGTAGATGGGGCATGTTGGTCGGGTGGGATTAGTGTAGATAGGGCATGTTGGTCGGGGTGGGATTAGTGTGGATGGGGTTTGTTGGTCGGTGTGGGACTAGTGAAGATGGGGCATGTTGGTTGGGATGGGACTAGTGTAGATGGGACATGTTGGTCGGGGTGGGACTAATGTAGATGCAGCACGTTGGTCGGGGTGGGACTAGTGTAGATGGGGTATGTTGGTCGGTGGGACTAGTTTAGATGGGGCATGTTGGTCAGGTTGGGACAAGGTGTAGATGGAGAATGTTGGTCGGGTTGGCCTTGTGTAGATGGGGCATGTGGTCGGGGTGGGACTAGTGTAGATGGGGCATGTTGGTCGGGGTGGGACTAGTGTAGATGGGGCATGTTGGTCGGGTGGGACTAATGTCGATGGGGCATGTGGTCGGGTGGGACTAGTGTAGATGGGGCATGTTGGTCAGGGTGGGACAAGTGTAGATGGGGAATGTTAGTCGGGGTGGGACTAGTGTAGATGAGGCATGTTGGTCGGGGTGGTACTAGTGTAGATGGGGCAAGTAGGTCGGGGTGGACCTCCTAGTGTAGAAGGGGCATGTTGGGCGGGGAGGGACTAGTGTAGATGGGACATTTGGTCGAGGTGGGACTAATGTAGATGGGACATGTTGGTCGGGGTGGGACTGGTGTAGATGGGGCATGTTGGTCGGGGTGGGACTAGTGTAGACGGGGCATGTTGGTCGGGTGGGACTAGTGTAGATGGGGCATGTTGGTCAGGTTGGGACTAGTGTAGATGGGGCATGTTGGTCGGGTGGGACTAGTGTAGATGGGGCATGTTGGTCGGGGTGGGACTAGTGTAGGCGGGCATGTTGGTCGGGGTGGGACTAGTGTAGATGGGGCATGTTGGTCAGGGTGGGACTAGTGTAGATGGGGCATGTGGTCGGGGTGGGACTAGTGTAGATGGACATGTTGGTCGGGGTGAGACTAGTGTAGATGGGGAGTGTTCGTCGGGGTGGGCCTTGTGTAGATGGAGCATGTTGGTCGGGGTGGGACTAATGTAGATGGGGCTTGTTGGGCGGGGTAAGAATAGTGTAGATGGGGCATGTTGGTCGGGGTGGGAGTAGTGTAGATGGGGCATGTTGGGCGGGGTGGGACTAGTGTTGATGGGGCATGTTGGTCGGGGTTAGACTAGTGTAGATGGGACATGTTGGTTGGGGTGGGACTGGTGGAGATGGGGTGTGTTGTTCGGGTGGGAGTGAGTGTAGATGGGGCATGTTGGTCGGGTGGGAAGTTGTGTAGATGGAGCATGTTAGTCGGGGTGGGGCTTGTGTATATTGGGGCATGTTGGTCGGGGTGGGATTATTGTAGATGGGGCATGTTGATCGGGCGGGACTAGTGTAGATGGGGCATGTTGGTCGGGGTGGGACGTGTAGTTGGGGCATGTTGTCGGGTGAGTCTAATATAGATGGGTCATGTTTTCTTGGGGTGGGACTAGTGTAGATGGGGCATGTTGGTCGGGGTGCGACTAGTGTAGATGGGGCATGTTGGTCGGGGTGGGCCTTGTGTAGATGGGGCATGTTGGTCGGGGTGGGACTAGTGTAGATGGGGCATATTGGTCGGGGTGAGTCTAATATAGATGGGTCATGTTTTCTTGGGGTGGGACTAGTGTAGATGGGGCATGTTGATCGGGCGGGACTAGTGTAGATGGGGCATGTTGGTCGGGGTGGGACGTGTAGTTGGGGCATGTGGTCGGGGTGAGTCTAATATAGATGGGTCATGTTTTCTTGGGGTGGGACTAGTGTAGATGGGGCATGTTGGTCGGGGTGCGACTAGTGTAGATGGGGCATGTTGGTCGGGGTGGGCCTTGTGTAGATGGGGCATGTTGGTCGGGGTGGGACTAGTGTAGATGGGGCATATTGGTCGGGGTGAGTCTAATATAGATGGGTCATGTTTTCTTGGGGTGGGACTAGTGTAGATGGGGCATGTTGGTCGGGGTGCGACTAGTGTAGATGGGGCATGTTGGTCGGGGTGGGCCTTGTGTAGATGGGGCATGTTGGTCGGTGGGACCAGTGTAGATGGGGCATGTTGGTCAGGTTGGGACTAGTGTAGATGGGGAATGTTGGTCGGGGTGGGACTAATGTAGATGGGACATGTTGGTCGGGGTGGGACTAGTGTAGCTGGGACATGTTGGTCGGGGTGGGCCTTGTGTAGATGGGGCATGTTCAGGGGTGGGACTAAGTGTAGATGGGGCATGTGGTCGGGGGTGTGACTAGTGTAGATGGGACATGTTGGTCGGGTGAGACTAGTGTAGATGGGGAGTGTTCGTCGGGGTGGGCCTTGGTATAGATGGAGCATGTTGGTCGGGGTGGGACTAATGTAGATGGGGCTTGTTGGGCGGGGTAAGAATAGTGTAGATGGGGCATGTTGGTCGGGGTGGGACTAGTGTAGATGGGGCATGTTGGGCGGGGTGGGACTAGTGTTGGTGGGGCATGTTGGTCGGGGTTAGACTAGTGTAGATGGGACATGTTGGTTGGGTGGGACTGGTGGAGATGGGGTGTGTTGTTCGGGGTGGGAGTAGTGTAGATGGGCATGTTGGTCGGTGGGAATTTGTGTAGATGGAGCATGTTGGTCGGGGTGGGACTAATGTAGATGGGGCTTGTTCGGCGGGGTAAGAATAGTGTAGATGGGGCATGTTGGGCGGGGTGGGACTAGTGTAGATGGGGCATGTTGGTCGGGGTGCGACTAGTGTAGATGGGACATGTTGGTCGGGGTGGGACTAGTGTAGATGAGCATGTTGGTCGGGGTGGGATTAGTGTAGATGGGGCTTGTTGGGCGGGGTGAGACTAGTGTAGATGGGGCATGTTGGTTGGGGTGGGACTAGTGTAGATGGGGCATGTTGGGGGGAGGGACTAGTGAAGATGGGGCATGTTGGTCGGGGTGGGACTAGTGTAGATGGAGCATGGTCGCGGTGGGACTAGTGTAGATGGGGCATGTTGGTCGGGGTTGGACTAGTGTAGATGGGGCATGTGGTCGGGGTGGGACTAGTGCAGATGGGGCATGTTAGTCGGGGTGGGGCTTATGTATATTGGGGCATGTTGGTCGGGGTGGGATTATTGTAGATGGGGCATGTTGATCGGGCGGGACTAGTGTAGATGGGGCATGTTGGTCGGGGTGGGACGTGTAGTTGGGGCATGTTGGTCGGGGTGGGACTAGTGTAGATGGGGCATATTGGTCGGGGTGAGTCTAATATAGATGGGTCATGTTTTCTTGGGGTGGGACTAGTGTAGATGGGGCATGTTGGTCGGGGTGCGACTAGTGTAGATGGGACATGTTGGTCGGGGTGGGCCTTGTGTAGATGGGGCATGTTGGTCGGTGGGACTAGTGTAGATGGGACATGTTGGTCGGGGTGGGCCTTGTGTAGATGGGGCATGTGGTCGGGGTGGGACTAGTGTAGATGGGGCATGTTGGTCGGGGTGAGACTAGTGCAGATGGGGCATGTTGGTCGGGGTGCGACTAGTGTAGATGGGACATGTTGGTCGGGGTGGGCCTTGTGTAGATGGGGCATGTTGGTCGGGTGGGACTAGTTTAGATGTGGCATGATGGTCGGGGTGGGACTAGTGTTGATGGGACATGTTGGTCGGGGTTAGCCTAGTGTAGATGGGGCATGTTGGTTGGGCTGGGACTGGTGGAGATGGGGCGTGTTGTTCGGGGTGGGAGTAGTGTAGATGGGGCATGTTGGTCGGGGTGGGACTAATGTAGATGGGGCTTGTTGGGCGGGGTACGATTAGTGTAGATGGGGCATGTTGGACGGGGTGGGACTAGTGTAGATGGGGCATGTTGGTCGGGGTGGGACTAGTGTTGATGGGACATGTTGGTCGGGGTGGGACTAGTGTAGATGAGGCATATTGGTCGGGGTGGGATTAGTGTAGATGGGGCTTGTTGGGCGGGGTGAGACTAGTGTAGATGGGGCATGTTGGTTGGGGTGGGACTAGTGTAGATGGGGCATGTTGGGGTGGAGGGACTAATGAAGATGGGGCATGTTGGTCGGGGTGGGACTAGTGTAGATGGGGCATGTTGGTCGGGGTGGGACTAGTGTAGATGGGGCATGATGGTCGGGTGGGACTAGTGAAGATGGGGCATGTTGGTCTGGGTGGGACTAGTGTAGATGGGGCATGTTAGTCGGGGTGGGGCTTGTGTATATTGGGGCATGTTGGTCGGGGTGGGATTATTGTAGATGGGGCATGTTGATCGGGCGGGACTAGTGTAGATGGGGCATGTTGGTCGGGGTGGGACGTGTAGTTGGGGCATGTTGGTCGGGATGGGACTAGTGTAGATGGGGCATATTGGTCGGGGTGAGTCTAATATAGATGGGTCATGTTTTCTCTGGGTGGGACTAGTGTAGATGGGGCATGTTGGTCGGGGTGCGACTAGTGTAGATGGGGCATGTTGGTCGGGGTGGGCCTTGTGTAGATGGGTCATGTTGGTCGGTGGGACTAGTGTAGATGGGGCATGTTGGTCAGGTTGGGACTAGTGTAGATGGGGAATGTTGGTCGGGATGTGACTAATGTAGATGGGGCATGTTGGTCGGGGTAGGACTAGTGTAGATGGGACATGTTGTTTGGGGTGGGCATTGTGTAGATGGGGCATGTGGTCGGGGTGGGACTAGTATAGATGGGGCATGTTGGTCGGGGTGGGACTAGTGTAGATGCGGCATGTTGGTCGGGGTGGGACTAGTGTAGATGGGGCATGTTGGTCAGCGTGGCACTAGTGTAGATGGGGCATGTTGGGGTGGGACTAGTGTAGATGGGGCATGTTGGTCGGGGTGAGACTAGTGTAGATGGGGCAGGTTGGTCGGGGGGAACTAGTGTAGATGGGGCATGTTAGTCGGGGTGGACCTTGTGTATATTGGGGCATGTTGGTCGGGGTGGGACTAGTGTAGATGGGACATGTTGGTCGGGGTGGGACTAGTGTAGATGGAGCATGTTGGTCGGGGTGGGACTATTGTAGATGGGGCATGTTAGTCAGGGTGGAGCTTGTGTATATTGGGGCATGTTGGTCAGGGTGGTACTAGTATAGATGGGACATGTTGGTCGGGTGGGACTAGTGTAGATGGGGCATATTGGTCGGGGTGAGTCTAATATAGATGGGTCATGTTTTCTCGGGGTGGGACTAGTGTAGATGGGGCATGTTGGTCGGGGTGCGACTAGTGTAGATTGGGCATGTTGGTCGGGGTGGGCCTTGTGTAGATGGGGCATGTTGGTCGGTGGGACTAGTGTAGATGGGGCATGTTGGTCAGGTTGGGACTAGTGTAGATGGGGAATGTTGGTCGGGATGTGACTAATGTAGATGGGGCATGTTGGTCGGGGTAGGACTAGTGTAGATGGGACATGTTGGTCGGGGTGGGCATTGTGTAGATGGGGCATGTGGTCGGGGTGGGACTAGTATAGATGGGGCATGTTGGTCGGGGTGGGACTAGTGTAGATGGGGCATGTTGGTCAGGGTGGCACTAGTGTAGATGGGGCATGTTGGGGTGGGACTAGTGTAGATGGGGCATGTTGGTCAGGGTGAGACTAGTGTAGATGGGGCAGGTTGGTCGGGGGGGACTAGTGTAGATGGGGCATGTTAGTCGGGGTGGACCTTGTGTATATTGGGGCATGTTGGTCGGGGTGGGACTAGTGTAGATGGGACATGTTGGTCGGGGTGGGACTAGTGTAGATGGAGCATGTTGGTCGGGGTGGGACTATTGTAGATGGGGCATGTTAGTCAGGGTGGAGCTTGTGTATATTGGGGCATGTTGGTCAGGGTGGTACTAGTGTAGATGGGACATGTTGGTCGGGGTGGGACTAGTGTAGATGGGGCATGTTGGTCGGGGTGGGATTAGTGTAGATAGGGCATGTTGGTCGGGGTGGGATTAGTGTGGATGGGGTTTGTTGGTCGGTGTGGGACTAGTGAAGATGGGGCATGTTGGTTGGGATGGGACTAGTGTAGATGGGACATGTTGGTCGGGGTGGGACTAATGTAGATGCAGCACGTTGGTCGGGGTGGGACTAGTGTAGATGGGGTATGTTGGTCGGTGGGACTAGTTTAGATGGGGCATGTTGGTCAGGTTGGGACAAGTGTAGATGGAGAATGTTGGTCGGGTTGGGCCTTGTGTAGATGGGGCATGTGGTCGGGGTGGGACTAGTGTAGATGGGGCATGTTGGTCGGGGTGGGACTAGTGTAGATGGGGCATGTTGGTCGGGGTGGGACTAATGTCGATGGGGCATGTTGGTCGTGTGGGACTAGTGTAGATGGGGCATGTTGGTCAGGGTGGGACAAGTGTAGATGGGGAATGTTAGTCGGGGTGGGACTAGTGTAGATGAGGCATGTTGGTCGGGGTGGTACTAGTGTAGATGGGGCAAGTAGGTCGGGGTGGACCTCCTAGTGTAGAAGGGGCATGTTGGGCGGGGAGGGACTAGTGTAGATGGGACATTTTGGTCGAGGTGGGACTAATGTAGATGGGACATGTTGGTCGGGGTGGGACTGGTGTAGATGGGGCATGTTGGTCGGGGTGGGACTAGTGTAGACGGGGCATGTTGGTCGGGTGGGACTAGTGTAGATGGGGCATGTTGGTCAGGGTGGGACTAGTGTAGATGGGGCATGTTGGTCGGGGTGGGACTAGTGTAGATGGGGCATGTTGGTCGGGGTGGGACTAGTGTAGACGGGGCATGTTGGTCGGGGTGGGACTAGTGTAGATGGGGCATGTTGGTCAGGGTGGGACTAGTGTAGATGGGGCATGTGGTCGGGGTGGGACTAGTGTAGATGGGACATGTTGGTCGGGGTGAGACTAGTGTAGATGGGGAGTGTTCGTCGGGGTGGGCCTTGTGTAGATGGAGCATGTTGGTCGGGGTGGGACTAATGTAGATGGGGCTTGTTGGGCGGGGTAAGAATAGTGTAGATGGGGCATGTTGGTCGGGGTGGGACTAGTGTAGATGGGGCATGTTGGGCGGGGTGGGACTAGTGTTGGTGGGGCATGTTGGTCGGGCATGTTGGTCGGGGTTAGACTAGTGTAGATGGGACATGTTGGTTGGGGTGGGATTGGTGGAGATGGGGTGTGTTGTTCGGGGTGGGAGTAGTGTAGATGGGGCATGTTGGTCGGGTGGGAAGTTGTGTAGATGGAGCATGTTGGTCGGGGTGGGACTAATGTAGATGGGGCTTGTTCGGCGGGGTAAGAATAGTGTAGATGGGGCATGTTGGGCGGGGTGGGACTAGTGTAGATGGGGCATGTTGGTCGGGGTGCGACTAGTGTAGATGGGACATGTTGGTCGGGGTGGGACTAGTGTAGATGAGGCATGTTGGTCGGGGTGGGATTAGTGTAGATGGGGCTTGTTGGGCGGGGTGAGACTAGTGTAGATGGGGCATGTTGGTTGGGGTGGGACTAGTGTAGATGGGGCATGTTGGTTGGGGTGGGACTAGTGTAGATGGGGCATGTTGGTCGGGGTGGGACTAGTGTAGATGGAGCATGGTCGCGGTGGGACTAGTGTAGATGGGGCATGTTGGTCGGGGTTGGACTAGTGTAGATGGGGCATGTGGTCGGGGTGGGACTAGTGCAGATGGGGCATGTTAGTCGGGGTGGGGCTTATGTATATTGGGGCATGTTGGTCGGGGTGGGATTATTGTAGATGGGGCATGTTGATCGGGCGGGACTAGTGTAGATGGGGCATGTTGGTTGGGGTGGGACGTGTAGTTGGGGCATGTTGGTCGGGGTGGGACTAGTGTAGATGGGGCATATTGGTCGGGGTGAGTCTAATATAGATGGGTCATGTTTTCTTGGGGTGGGACTAGTGTAGATGGGGCATGTTGGTCGGGGTGCGACTAGTGTAGATGGGACATGTTGGTCGGGGTGCGCCTTGTGTAGATGGGGCATGTTGGTCGGTGGGACTAGTGTAGATGGGGCATGTTGGTCAGGTTGGGACTAGTGTAGATGGGGAATGTTGGTCGGGGTGGGACTAATGTAGATGGGGCATGTTGGTCGGGGTGGGACTAGTGTAGCTGGGACATGTTGGTCGGGGTGGGCCTTGTGTAGATGGGGCATGTGGTCGGGGTGGGACTAGTGTAGATGGGGCATGTTGGTCGGGGTGAGACTAGTGCAGATGGGGCATGTTGGTCGGGGTGCGACTAGTGTAGATGGGACATGTTGGTCGGGGTGGGCCTTGTGTAGATGGGGCATGTTGGTCGGGTGGGACTAGTTTAGATGTGGCATGATGGTCGGGGTGGGACTAGTGTTGATGGGGCATGTTGGTCGGGGTTAGCCTAGTGTAGATGGGGCATGTTGGTTGGGCTGGGACTGGTGGAGATGGGGCGTGTTGTTCGGGGTGGGAGTAGTGTAGATGGGGCATGTTGGTCGGGGTGGGACTAATGTAGATGGGGCTTGTTGGGCGGGGTACGATTAGTGTAGATGGGGCATGTTGGACGGGGTGGGACTAGTGTAGATGGGGCATGTTGGTCGGGGTGGGACTAGTGTTGATGGGACATGTTGGTCGGGGTGGGACTAGTGTAGATGAGGCATATTGGTCGGGGTGGGATTAGTGTAGATGGGGCTTGTTGGGCGGGGTGAGACTAGTGTAGATGGGGCATGTTGGTTGGGGTGGGACTAGTGTAGATGGGGCATGTTGGGGTGGAGGGACTAATGAAGATGGGGCATGTTGGTCGGGGTGGGACTAGTGTAGATGGGGCATGGTCGCGGTGGGACTAGTGTAGATGGGGCATGTTGGTCGGGGTTGGACTAGTGTACATGGGGCATGTGGTCGGGGTGGGACTAGTGTAGATGGGGCATGTTGGTCGGGGTGGGACTAGTGTAGATGGGGCATGATGGTCGGGTGGGACTAGTGAAGATGGGGCATGTTGGTCTGGGTGGGACTAGTGTAGATGGGGCATGTTAGTCGGGGTGGGGCTTGTGTATATTGGGGCATGTTGATCGGGGTGGGATTATTGTAGATGGGGCATGTTGATCGGGCGGGACTAGTGTAGATGGGGCATGTTGGTCGGGGTGGGACGTGTAGTTGGGGCATGTTGGTCAGGATGGGACGAGTGTAGATGGGGCATATTGGTCGGGGTGAGTCTAATATAGATGGGTCATGTTTTCTCTGGGTGGGACTAGTGTAGATGGGGCATGTTGGTCGGGGTGCGACTAGTGTAGATGGGGCATGTTGGTCGGGGTGGGCCTTGTGTAGATGGGGCATGTTGGTCGGTGGGACTAGTGTAGATGGGGCATGTTGGTCAGGGTGGCACTAGTGTAGATGGGGCATGTTGGGGTGGGACTAGTGTAGATGGGGCATGTTGGTCGGGGTGAGACTAGTGTAGATGGGGCAGGTTGGTCGGGGGGGACTAGTGTAGATGGGGCATGTTAGTCGGGGTGGACCTTGTGTATATTGGGGCATGTTGGTCGGGGTGGGACTAGTGTAGATGGGACATGTTGGTCGGGGTGGGACTAGTGTAGATGGAGCATGTTGGTCGGGGTGGGACTATTGTAGATGGGGCATGTTAGTCAGGGTGGAGCTTGTGTATATTGGGGCATGTTGGTCAGGGTGGTACTAGTGTAGATGGGACATGTTGGTCGGGGTGGGACTAGTGTAGATGGGGCATATTGGTCGGGGTGAGTCTAATATAGATGGGTCATGTTTTCTCGGGGTGGGACTAGTGTAGATGGGGCATGTTGGTCGGGGTGCGACTAGTGTAGATGGGGCATGTTGGTCGGGGTGGGCCTTGTGTAGATGGGGCATGTTGGTCGGTGGGACTAGTGTAGATGGGGCATGTTGGTCAGGTTGCGACTAGTGTAGATGGGGAATGTTGGTCGGGATGTGACTAATGTAGATGGGGCATGTTGGTCGGGGTAGGACTAGTGTAGATGGGACATGTTGGTCGGGGTGGGCATTGTGTAGATGGGGCATGTGGTCGGGGTGGGACTAGTATAGATGGGGCATGTTGGTCGGGGTGGGACTAGTGTAGATGGGGCATGTTGGTCAGGGTGGCACTAGTGTAGATGGGGCATGTTGGGGTGGGACTAGTGTAGATGGGGCATGTTGGTCGGGGTGAGACTAGTGTAGATGGGGCAGGTTGGTCGGGGGGGACTAGTGTAGATGGGGCATGTTAGTCGGGGTGGACCTTGTGTATATTGGGGCATGTTGGTCGGGGTGGGACTAGTGTAGATGGGACATGTTGGTCGGGGTGGGACTAGTGTAGATGGAGCATGTTGGTCGGGGTGGGACTATTGTAGATGGGGCATGTTAGTCAGGGTGGAGCTTGTGTATATTGGGGCATGTTGGTCAGGGTGGTACTAGTGTAGATGGGACATGTTGGTCGGGGTGGGACTAGTGTAGATGGGGCATGTTGGTTGGGGTGAGTCTAATATAGATGGGTCATGTTGGTCGGGGTGGGACTAGTGTAGATGGGGGAATGTTGGTCGGGGTGGGACTAGTGTAGATGGGGCATGTTGGTCGGGGTGGGATTAGTGTAGATAGGGCATGTTGGTCGGGGTGGGATTAGTGTGGATGGGGTTTGTTGGTCGGTGTGGGACTAGTGAAGATGGGGCATGTTGGTTGGGATGGGACTAGTGTAGATGGGACATGTTGGTCGGGGTGGGACTAATGTAGATGCAGCACGTTGGTCGGGGTGGGACTAGTGTAGATGGGGTATGTTGGTCGGTGGGACTAGTTTAGATGGGGCATGTTGGTCAGGTTGGGACAAGTGTAGATGGAGAATGTTGGTCGGGTTGGGCCTTGTGTAGATGGGGCATGTGGTCGGGGTGGGACTAGTGTAGATGGGGCATGTTGGTCGGGGTGGGACTAGTGTAGATGGGGCATGTTGGTCGGGGTGGGACTAATGTCGATGGGGCATGTTGGTCGGTTGGGACTAGTGTAGATGGGGCATGTTGGTCAGGGTGGGACAAGTGTAGATGGGGAATGTTAGTCGGGGTGGGACTAGTGTAGATGAGGCATGTTGGTCGGGGTGGTACTAGTGTAGATGGGGCAAGTAGGTCGGGGTGGACCTCCTAGTGTAGAAGGGGCATGTTGGGCGGGGAGGGACTAGTGTAGATGGGACATTTTGGTCGAGGTGGGACTAATGTAGATGGGACATGTTGGTCGGGGTGGGACTAGTGTAGACGGGGCATGTTGGTCGGGTGGGACTAGTGTAGATGGGGCATGTTGGTCAGGGTGGGACTAGTGTAGATGGGGCATGTTGGTCGGGGTGGGACTAGTGTAAATGGGGCATGTTGGTCGGGGTGGGACTAGTGTAGACGGGGCATGTTGGTCGGGGTGGGACTAGTGTAGATGGGGCATGATGGTCAGGGTGGGACTAGTGTAGATGGGGCATGTGGTCGGGGTGGGACTAGTGTAGATGGGACATGTTGGTCGGGGTGAGACTAGTGTAGATGGGGAGTGTTCGTTGGGGTGGGCCTTGTGTAGATGGAGCATGTTGGTCGGGGTGGGACTAATGTAGATGGGGCTTGTTGGGCGGGGTAAGAATAGTGTAGATGGGGCATGTTGGTCGGGGTGGGACTAGTGTAGATGGGGCATGTTGGGCGGGGTGGGACTAGTGTTGGTGGGGCATGTTGGTCGGGCATGTTGGTCGGGGTTAGACTAGTGTAGATGGGACATGTTGGTTGGGGTGGGACTGGTGGAGATGGGGTGTGTTGTTCGGGGTGGGAGTAGTGTAGATGGGGCATGTTGGTCGGGTGGGAAGTTGTGTAGATGGAGCATGTTGGTCGGGGTGGGACTAATGTAGATGGGGCTTGTTCGGCGGGGTAAGAATAGTGTAGATGGGGCATGTTGGGCGGGGTGGGACTAGTGTAGATGGGGCATGTTGGTCGGGGTGCGACTAGTGTAGATGGGACATGTTGGTCGGGGTGGGACTAGTGTAGATGACGCATGTTGGTCGGGGTGGGATTAGTGTAGATGGGGCTTGTTGGGCGGGGTGAGACTAGTGTAGATGGGGCATGTTGGTTGGGGTGGGACTAGTGTAGATGGGGCATGTTGGGGGGGAGGGACTAGTGAAGATGGGGCATGTTGGTCGGGGTGGGACTAGTGTAGATGGAGCATGGTCGCGGTGGGACTAGTGTAGATGGGGCATGTTGGTCGGGGTTGGACTAGTGTAGATGGGGCATGTGGTCGGGGTGGGACTAGTGCAGATGGGGCATGTTAGTCGGGGTGGGGCTTATGTATATTGGGGCATGTTGGTCGGGGTGGGATTATTGTAGATGGGGCATGTTGATCGGGCGGGACTAGTGTAGATGGGGCATGTTGGTCGGGGTGGGACGTGTAGTTGGGGCATGTTGGTCGGGGTGGGACTAGTGTAGATGGGGAATATTGGTCGGGGTGAGTCTAATATAGATGGGTCATGTTTTCTTGGGGTGGGACTAGTGTAGATGGGGCATGTTGGTCGGGGTGCGACTAGTGTAGATGGGACATGTTGGTCGGGGTGGGCCTTGTGTAGATGGGGCATGTTGGTCGGTGGGACTAGTGTAGATGGGGCATGTTGGTCAGGTTGGGACTAGTGTAGATGGGGAATGTTGGTCGGGGTGGGACTAATGTAGATGGGGCAAGTTGGTCGGGGTGGGACTAGTGTAGCTGGGACATGTTGGTCGGGGTGGGCCTTGTGTAGATGGGGCATGTGGTCGGGGTGGGACTAGTGTAGATGGGGCATGTTGGTCGGGGTGAGACTAGTGCAGATGGGGCATGTTGGTCGGGGTGCGACTAGTGTAGATGGGACATGTTGGTCGGGGTGGGCCTTGTGTAGATGGGGCATGTTGGTCGGGTGGGACTAGTTTAGATGTGGCATGATGGTCGGGGTGGGACTAGTGTTGATGGGGCATGTTGGTCGGGGTTAGCCTAGTGTAGATGGGGCATGTTGGTTGGGCTGGGACTGGTGGAGATGGGGCGTGTTGTTCGGGGTGGGAGTAGTGTAGATGGGGCATGTTGGTCGGGGTGGGACTAATGTAGATGGGGCTTGTTGGGCGGGGTACGATTAGTGTAGATGGGGCATGTTGGACGGTGTGGGACTAGTGTAGATGGGGCATGTTGGTCGGGGTGGGACTAGTGTTGATGGGACATGTTGGTCGGGGTGGGACTAGTGTAGATGAGGCATATTGGTCGGGGTGGGATTAGTGTAGATGGGGCTTGTTGGGCGGGGTGAGACTAGTGTAGATGGGGCATGTTGGTTGGGGTGGGACTAGTGTAGATGGGGCATGTTGGGGTGGAGGGACTAATGAAGATGGGGCATGTTGGTCGGGGTGGGACTAGTGTAGATGGGGCATGGTCGCGGTGCGACTAGTGTAGATGGGGCATGTTGGTCGGGGTTGGACTAGTGTACATGGGGCATGTGGTCGGGGTGGGACTAGTGTAGATGGGGCATGTTGGTCGGGGTGGGACTAGTGTAGATGGGGCATGATGGTCGGGTGGGACTAGTGAAGATGGGGCATGTTGGTCTGGGTGGGACTAGTGTAGATGGGGCATGTTAGTCGGGGTGGGGCTTGTGTATATTGGGGCATGTTGGTCGGGGTGGGATTATTGTAGATGGGGCATGTTGATCGGGCGGGACTAGTGTAGATGGGGCATGTTGGTCGGGGTGGGACGTGTAGTTGGGGCATGTTGGTCGGGATGGGACGAGTGTAGATGGGGCATATTGGTCGGGGTGAGTCTAATATAGATGGGTCATGTTTTCTCTGGGTGGGACTAGTGTAGATGGGGCATGTTGGTCGGGGTGCGACTAGTGTAGATGGGGCATGTTGGTCGGGGTGGGCCTTGTGTAGATGGGGCATGTTGGTCGGTGGGACTAGTGTAGATGGGGCATGTTGGTCAGGTTGGGACTAGTGTAGATGGGGAATGTTGGTCGGGATGTGACTAATGTAGATGGGGCATGTTGGTCGGGGTAGGACTAGTGTAGATGGGACATGTTGTTTGGGGTGGGCATTGTGTAGATGGGGCATGTGGTCGGGGTGGGACTAGTATAGATGGGGCATGTTGGTCGGGGTGGGACTAGTGTAGATGGGGCATGTTGGTCGGGGTGGGACTAGTGTAGATGGGGCATGTTGGTCAGGGTGGCACTAGTGTAGATGGGGCATGTTGGGGTGGGACTAGTGTAGATGGGCATGTTGGTCGGGGTGAGACTAGTGTAGATGGGGCAGGTTGGTCGGGGGGGACTAGTGTAGATGGGGCATGTTAGTCGGGGTGGACCTTGTGTATATTGGGGCATGTTGGTCGGGGTGGGACTAGTGTAGATGGGACATGTTGGTCGGGGTGGGACTAGTGTAGATGGAGCATGTTGGTCGGGGTGGGACTATTGTAGATGGGGCATGTTAGTCAGGGTGGAGCTTGTGTATATTGGGGCATGTTGGTCAGGGTGGTACTAGTGTAGATGGGACATGTTGGTCGAGGTGGGACTAGTGTAGATGGGGCATATTGGTCGGGGTGAGTCTAATATAGATGGGTCATGTTTTCTCGGGGTGGGACTAGTGTAGATGGGGCATGTTGGTCGGGGTGCGACTAGTGTAGATGGGGCATGTTGGTCGGGGTGGGCCTTGTGTAGATGGGGCATGTTGGTCGGTGGGACTAGTGTAGATGGGGCATGTTGGTCAGGTTGGGACTAGTGTAGATGGGGAATGTTGGTCGGGATGTGACTAATGTAGATGGGGCATGTTGGTCGGGGTAGGACTAGTGTAGATGGGACATGTTGGTCGGGGTGGGCATTGTGTAGATGGGGCATGTGGTCGGGGTGGGACTAGTATAGATGGGGCATGTTGGTCGGGGTGGGACTAGTGTAGATGGGGCATGTTGGTCAGGGTGGCACTAGTGTAGATGGGGCATGTTGGGGTGGGACTAGTGTAGATGGGGCATGTTGGTCGGGGTGAGACTAGTGTAGATGGGGCAGGTTGGTCGGGGGGGACTAGTGTAGATGGGGCTTGTTAGTCGGGGTGGACCTTGTGTATATTGGGGCATGTTGGTCGGGGTGGGACTAGTGTAGATGGGACATGTTGGTCGGGGTGGGACTAGTGTAGATGGAGCATGTTGGTCGGGGTGGGACTATTGTAGATGGGGCATGTTAGTCAGGGTGGAGCTTGTGTATATTGGGGCATGTTGGTCAGGGTGGTACTAGTGTAGATGGGACATGTTGGTCGGGGTGGGACTAGTGTAGATGGGGCATGTTGGTTGGGGTGAGTCTAATATAGATGGGTCATGTTTTCTCGGGGTGGGACTAGTGTAGATGGGGCATGTTGGTCGGGGTGCGACTAGTGTAGATGGGGCATGTTGGTCGGGGTGGGCCTTGTGTAGATGGGGCATGTTGGTCGGTGGGACTAGTGTAGATGGGGCATGTTGGTCAGGTTGGGACTAGTGTAGATGGGGAATGTTGGTCGGGATGTGACTAATGTAGATGGGGCATGTTGGTCGGGGTAGGACTAGTGTAGATGGGACATGTTGGTCGGGGTGGGCATTGTGTAGATGGGGCATGTGGTCGGGGTGGGACTAGTATAGATGGGGCATGTTGGTCGGGGTGGGACTAGTGTAGATGGGGCATGTTGGTCAGGGTGGCACTAGTGTAGATGGGGCATGTTGGGGTGGGACTAGTGTAGATGGGGCATGTTGGTCGGGGTGAGACTAGTGTAGATGGGGCAGGTTGGTCGGGGGGGACTAGTGTAGATGGGGCTTGTTAGTCGGGGTGGACCTTGTGTATATTGGGGCATGTTGGTCGGGGTGGGACTAGTGTAGATGGGACATGTTGGTCGGGGTGGGACTAGTGTAGATGGAGCATGTTGGTCGGGGTGGGACTATTGTAGATGGGGCATGTTAGTCAGGGTGGAGCTTGTGTATATTGGGGCATGTTGGTCAGGGTGGTACTAGTGTAGATGGGACATGTTGGTCGGGGTGGGACTAGTGTAGATGGGGCATGTTGGTTGGGGTGAGTCTAATATAGATGGGTCATGTTTTCTCGGGGTGGGACTAGTGTAGATGGGGCATGTTGGTCGGGGTGCGACTAGTGTAGATGGGGCATGTTGGTCGGGGTGGGCCTTGTGTAGATGGGGCATGTTGGTCGGTGGGACTAGTGTAGATGGGGCATGTTGGTCAGGTTGGGACTAGTGTAGATGGGGAATGTTGGTCGGGATGTGACTAATGTAGATGGGGCATGTTGGTCGGGGTAGGACTAGTGTAGATGGGACATGTTGGTCGGGGTGGGCATTGTGTAGATGGGGCATGTGGTCGGGGTGGGACTAGTATAGATGGGGCATGTTGGTCGGGGTGGGACTAGTGTAGATGGGGCATGTTGGTCAGGGTGGCACTAGTGTAGATGGGGCATGTTGGGGTGGGACTAGTGTAGATGGGGCATGTTGGTCGGGGTGAGACTAGTGTAGATGGGGCAGGTTGGTCGGGGGGGACTAGTGTAGATGGGGCTTGTTAGTCGGGGTGGACCTTGTGTATATTGGGGCATGTTGGTCGGGGTGGGACTAGTGTAGATGGGACATGTTGGTCGGGGTGGGACTAGTGTAGATGGAGCATGTTGGTCGGGGTGGGACTATTGTAGATGGGGCATGTTAGTCAGGGTGGAGCTTGTGTATATTGGGGCATGTTGGTCAGGGTGGTACTAGTGTAGATGGGACATGTTGGTCGGGGTGGGACTAGTGTAGATGGGGCATGTTGGTTGGGGTGAGTCTAATATAGATGGGTCATGTTGGTCGGGGTGGGACTAGTGTAGATGGGGAATGTTGGTCGGGGTGGGACTAGTGTAGATGGGGCATGTTGGTCGGGGTGGGATTAGTGTAGATAGGGCATGTTGGTCGGGGTGGGATTAGTGTGGATGGGGTTTGTTGGTCGGTGTGGGACTAGTGAAGATGGGGCATGTTGGTTGGGATGGGACTAGTGTAGATGGGACATGTTGGTCGGGGTGGGACTAATGTAGATGCAGCACGTTGGTCGGGGTGGGACTAGTGTAGATGGGGTATGTTGGTCGGTGGGACTAGTTTAGATGGGGCATGTTGGTCAGGTTGGGACAAGTGTAGATGGAGAATGTTGGTCGGGTTGGGCCTTGTGTAGATGGGGCATGTGGTCGGGGTGGGACTAGTGTAGATGGGGCATGTTGGTCGGGGTGGGACTAGTGTAGATGGGGCATGTTGGTCGGGGTGGGACTAATGTCGATGGGGCATGTTGGTCGGGTGGGACTAGTGTAGATGGGGCATGTTGGTCAGGGTGGGACAAGTGTAGATGGGGAATGTTAGTCGGGGTGGGACTAGTGTAGATGAGGCATGTTGGTCGGGGTGGTACTAGTGTAGATGGGGCAAGTAGGTCGGGGTGGACCTCCTAGTGTAGAAGGGGCATGTTGGGCGGGGAGGGACTAGTGTAGATGGGACATTTTGGTCGAGGTGGGACTAATGTAGATGGGACATGTTGGTCGGGGTGGGACTGGCGTAGATGGGGCATGTTGGTCGGGGTGGGACTAGTGTAGACGGGGCATGTTGGTCGGGTGGGACTAGTGTAGATGGGGCATGTTGGTCAGGGTGGGACTAGTGTAGATGGGGCATGTTGGTCGGGGTGGGACTAGTGTAGATGGGGCATGTTGGTCGGGGTGGGGCTAGTGTAGACGGGGCATGTTGGTCGGGGTGGGACTAGTGTAGATGGGGCATGTTGGTCAGGGTGGGACTAGTGTAGATGGGTCATGTTGGTCAGGGTAGGACGTGTAGATGGGGCATGTTGGGCGGGGAGGGACTAGTGCAGATGGGGCATGTTGGTCTGGGTGGTACAAGTGTGGATGGGGTTTGTTGTTCGGGTTGGACTAGTGAAGATGGGGCATGATGGTCGGGATGGGACTAGTGTAGATGGGGCATGTTGGTCGGGGTTAGCATTGTGTAGATGGGGCATGTTGGTCGGGGTTAGACTAGTGTAGATGGGGCATGGTGGTCGGGGTGAGACTTGTGTAGATGGGGCATGTTGGTCGGGGTGGGACAAGTGTAGACGGGGCATGTTGGTCAGGGTGGGACTAGTGTAGTTGGGGCTTGTTGGTGGGGGTGGGACTAGTGTAGATGGGGCATGTTGGTCGGGGTGGGATTAGTGGAGATGGGGCATGTTGGGCAGGGAGGGACTAGTGAAGATGGGGCATGTTGGTCGCTGTGGGACTAGTGTAGATGGGGCATGTTGCTCGGGGTGGGACTAGTGTAGACGAGGCATGTTGGTCGGGGTGGGATTAGTGTAGACAGGGCATGTTGGTCGGGTGCGACTAGTGTAGATGGGGCATGTTGGTCAGGGTGGGACTAGTGTAGATGGGGCATGTTGGTCAAGGTGGGACGTGTAGATGGGGCATGTTGGTCTGGGTGGTACTAGTGTGGATGGGGTTTGTTGGTCGGGGTGGGACTAGTGAAGATAGGGCATGTTGGTCGGGATGGGACTAGTGTAGATGGGGCATGTTGGTCGGGGTGGGCCTTGTGTAGATGGGGCATGTGGTCGGGGTGGGACTAGTGTAGATGGGACATGTTGGTCGGGGTGGGACTAGTGTAGATGGAGCATGTTGGTCGGGGTGGGACTAGTGTAGATGGGACATGTTGGTCGGTGGGACTAGTGTAGATGGGGCATGTTAGTCAGGTTGGGACGTGTAGATGGGGCATGTTGGTCGGGGTGGGACTAGTGTAGATGGAGCATGTTGGTCGGGGTGGGACTAGTGTAGATGGGGCATGTTAGTCAGGGTGGAGCTTGTGTATATTGGGGCATGTTGGTCGGGGTGGTATTAGTGTAGATGGGACATGTTGGTCGGGGTGGGACTAGTGTAGATGGGGCATGTGGTCGGGGTGGGACTAGTGTAGATGGGGCATGTTGGTCGGGGTGGGACTAGTGTAGATGGGGCATGTTGGTCGGGGTGGGACTAGTGTCGATGGGGCATGTTGGTCGGGTGGGACTAGTGTAGATGGGGCATGTTGGTCAGAGTGGGACAAGTGTAGATGGGGAATGTTGGTCGGGGTGGGAATAGTGTAGATGAGGCATGTTGGTCGGGGTGGGACTAGTGTAGATGGGGCAAGTAGGTCGGGGTGGGCCTCCTAGTGTAGAAGGGGCATGTTGGGCGGGGAGGGACTAGTGTAGATGGGACATTTTGGTCGAGGTGGGACTAATGTAGATGGGACATGTTGGTCGGGGTGGGACTAGTGTAGATGGGGCATGTTGGTCGGGGTGGGACTAGTGTAGATGGGGCATGTTGGTCGGGTGGGGCTAGTGTAGATGTGACATGTTGGTCGGGGTGGACCTTGTGTATATTGGGGCATGTTGGTCGGGGTGGGACTAGTGTAGATAGGACATGTTGGTCGGGGTGGGACTAGTGTAGATGGAGCATGTTGGTCGGGGTGGGACTATTGTAGATGGGGCATGTTAGTCAGGGTGGAGCTTGTGTATATTGGGGCATGTTGGTCAGGGTGGTACTAGTGTAGATGGGACATGTTGGTCGGGGTGGGACTAGTGTAGATGGGGCATGTTGGTTGGGGTGAGTCTAATATAGATGGGTCATGTTGGTCGGGGTGGGACTAGTGTAGATGGGGAATGTTGGTCGGGGTGGGACTAGTGTAGATGGGGCATGTTGGTCGGGGTGGGATTAGTGTAGATAGGGCATGTTGGTCGGGGTGGGATTAGTGTGGATGGGGTTTGTTGGTCGGTGTGGGACTAGTGAAGATGGGGCATGTTGGTTGGGATGGGACTAGTGTAGATGGGACATGTTGGTCGGGGTGGGACTAATGTAGATGCAGCACGTTGGTCGGGGTGGGACTAGTGTAGATGGGGTATGTTGGTCGGTGGGACTAGTTTAGATGGGGCATGTTGGTCAGGTTGGGACAAGTGTAGATGGAGAATGTTGGTCGGGTTGGGCCTTGTGTAGATGGGGCATGTGGTCGGGGTGGGACTAGTGTAGATGGGGCATGTTGGTCGGGGTGGGACTAGTGTAGATGGGGCATGTTGGTCGGGGTGGGACTAATGTCGATGGGGCATGTTGGTCGGGTGGGACTAGTGTAGATGGGGCATGTTGGTCAGGGTGGGACAAGTGTAGATGGGGAATGTTAGTCGGGGTGGGACTAGTGTAGATGAGGCATGTTGGTCGGGGTGGTACTAGTGTAGATGGGGCAAGTAGGTCGGGGTGGACCTCCTAGTGTAGAAGGGGCATGTTGGGCGGGGAGGGACTAGTGTAGATGGGACATTTTGGTCGAGGTGGGACTAATGTAGATGGGACATGTTGGTCGGGGTGGGACTGGCGTAGATGGGGCATGTTGGTCGGGGTGGGACTAGTGTAGACGGGGCATGTTGGTCGGGTGGGACTAGTGTAGATGGGGCATGTTGGTCAGGGTGGAACTAGTGTAGATGGGGCATGTTGGTCGGGGTGGGACTAGTGTAGATGGGGCATGTTGGTCGGGGTGGGGCTAGTGTAGACGGGGCATGTTGGTCGGGGTGGGACTAGTGTAGATGGGGCATGTTGGTCAGGGTGGGACTAGTGTAGATGGGTCATGTTGGTCAGGGTAGGACGTGTAGATGGGGCATGTTGGGCGGGGAGGGACTAGTGCAGATGGGGCATGTTGGTCTGGGTGGTACAAGTGTGGATGGGGTTTGTTGTTCGGGTTGGACTAGTGAAGATGGGGCATGATGGTCGGGATGGGACTAGTGTAGATGGGGCATGTTGGTCGGGGTTAGCATTGTGTAGATGGGGCATGTTGGTCGGGGTTAGACTAGTGTAGATGGGGCATGGTGGTCGGGGTGAGACTTGTGTAGATGGGGCATGTTGGTCGGGGTGGGACAAGTGTAGACGGGGCATGTTGGTCAGGGTGGGACTAGTGTAGTTGGGGCTTGTTGGTGGGGTGGGACTAGTGTAGATGGGGCATGTTGGTCGGGGTGGGATTAGTGGAGATGGGGCATGTTGGGCAGGGAGGGACTAGTGAAGATGGGGCATGTTGGTCGCTGTGGGACTAGTGTAGATGGGGCATGTTGCTCGGGGTGGGACTAGTGTAGACGAGGCATGTTGGTCGGGGTGGGATTAGTGTAGACAGGGCATGTTGGTCGGGTGCGACTAGTGTAGATGGGGCATGTTGGTCAGGGTGGGACTAGTGTAGATGGGGCATGTTGGTCAAGGTGGGACGTGTAGATGGGGCATGTTGGTCTGGGTGGTACTAGTGTGGATGGGGTTTGTTGGTCGAGGTGGGACTAGTGAAGATAGGGCATGTTGGTCGGGATGGGACTAGTGTAGATGGGGCATGTTGGTCGGGGTGGGCCTTGTGTAGATGGGGCATGTGGTCGGGGTGGGACTAGTGTAGATGGGACATGTTGGTCGGGGTGGGACTAGTGTAGATGGAGCATGTTGGTCGGGGTGGGACTAGTGTAGATGGGACATGTTGGTCGGTGGGACTAGTGTAGATGGGGCATGTTAGTCAGGTTGGGACGTGTAGATGGGGCATGTTGGTCGGGGTGGGACTAGTGTAGATGGAGCATGTTGGTCGGGGTGGGACTAGTGTAGATGGGGCATGTTAGTCAGGGTGGAGCTTGTGTATATTGGGGCATGTTGGTCGGGGTGGTATTAGTGTAGATGGGACATGTTGGTCGGGGTGGGACTAGTGTAGATGGGGCATGTGGTCGGGGTGGGACTAGTGTAGATGGGGCATGTTGGTCGGGGTGGGACTAGTGTAGATGGGGCATGTTGGTCGGGGTGGGACTAGTGTCGATGGGGCATGTTGGTCGGGTGGGACTAGTGTAGATGGGGCATGTTGGTCAGAGTGGGACAAGTGTAGATGGGGAATGTTGGTCGGGGTGGGAATAGTGTAGATGAGGCATGTTGGTCGGGGTGGGACTAGTGTAGATGGGGCAAGTAGGTCGGGGTGGGCCTCCTAGTGTAGAAGGGGCATGTTGGGCGGGGAGGGACTAGTGTAGATGGGACATTTTGGTCGAGGTGGGACTAATGTAGATGGGACATGTTGGTCGGGGTGGGACTAGTGTAGATGGGGCATGTTGGTCGGGGTGGGACTAGTGTAGACGGGGCATGTTGGTCGGGTGGGGCTAGTGTAGATGTGACATGTTGGTCGGGGTGGACCTTGTGTATATTGGGGCATGTTGGTCGGGGTGGGACTAGTGTAGATGGGACATGTTGGTCGGGGTGGGACTAGTGTAGATGGAGCATGTTGGTCGGGGTGGGACTATTGTAGATGGGGCATGTTAGTCAGGGTGGAGCTTGTGTATATTGGGGCATGTTGGTCAGGGTGGTACTAGTGTAGATGGGACATGTTGGTCGGGGTGGGACTAGTGTAGATGGGGCATGTTGGTTGGGGTGAGTCTAGTGTAGATGGGGCATGTTGGTCGGGGTGGGACTAGTGTAGATGGGACATGTTGGTCGGGGTGGGACTAATGTAGATGCAGCACGTTGGTCGGGGTGGGACTAGTGTAGATGGGGTATGTTGGTCGGTGGGACTAGTTTAGATGGGGCATGTTGGTCAGGTTGGGACAAGTGTCGATGGAGAATGTTGGTCGGGTTGGGCCTTGTGTAGATGGGGCATGTGGTCGGGGTGGGACTAGTGTAGATGGGGCATGTTGGTCGGGGTGGGACTAGTGTAGATGGGGCATGTTGGTCGGGGTGGGACTAATGTCGATGGGGCATGTTGGTCGGGTGGGACTAGTGTAGATGGGGCATGTTGGTCAGGGTGGGACAAGTGTAGATGGGGAATGTTAGTCGGGGTGGGACTAGTGTAGATGAGGCATGTTGGTCGGGGTGGTACTAGTGTAGATGGGGCAAGTAGGTCGGGGTGGACCTCCTAGTGTAGAAGGGGCATGTTGGGCGGGGAGGGACTAGTGTAGATGGGACATTTTGGTCGAGGTGGGACTAATGTAGATGGGACATGTTGGTCGGGGTGGGACTGGCGTAGATGGGGCATGTTGGTCGGGGTGGGACTAGTGTAGACGGGGCATGTTGGTCGGGTGGGACTAGTGTAGATGGGGCATGTTGGTCAGGGTGGGACTAGTGTAGATGGGGCATGTTGGTCGGGGTGGGACTAGTGTAGATGGGGCATGTTGGTCGGGGTGGGGCTAGTGTAGACGGGGCATGTTGGTCGGGGTGGGACTAGTGTAGATGGGGCATGTTGGTCAGGGTGGGACTAGTGTAGATGGGTCATGTTGGTCTGGGTGGTACAAGTGTGGATGGGGTTTGTTGTTCGGGTTGGACTAGTGAAGATGGGGCATGATGGTCGGGATGGGACTAGTGTAGATGGGGCATGTTGGTCGGGGTTAGCATTGTGTAGATGGGGCATGTTGGTCGGGGTTAGACTAGTGTAGATGGGGCATGGTGGTCGGGGTGAGACTTGTGTAGATGGGGCATGTTGGTCGGGGTGGGACAAGTGTAGACGGGGCATGTTGGTCAGGGTGGGACTAGTGTAGTTGGGGCTTGTTGGTAGGGGTGGGACTAGTGTAGATGGGGCATGTTGGTCGGGGTGGGATTAGTGGAGATGGGGCATGTTGGGCAGGGAGGGACTAGTGATAATGGGGCATGTTGGTCGCGGTGGGACTAGTGTAGATGGGGCATGTTGCTCGGGGTGGGACTAGTGTAGACGAGGCATGTTGGTCAGGGTGGGACTAGTGTAGATGGGGCATGTTGGTCAAGGTGGGACGTGTAGATAGGGCATGTTGGTCTGGGTGGTACTAGTGTGGATGGGGTTTGTTGGTCGGGGTGGGACTTGTGAAGATAGGGCATGTTGGTCGGGATGGGACTAGTGTAGATGGGGCATGTTGGTCGGGGTGGGCCTTGTGTAGATGGGGCATGTGGTCGGGGTGGGACTAGTGTAGATGGGACATGTTGGTCGGTGTGGGACTAGTGTAGATGGGACATGTTGGTCGGTGGGACTAGTGTAGATGGGGCATGTTAGTCAGGTTGGGACGTGTAGATGGGGCATGTTGGTCGGGGTGGGACTAGTGTAGATGGAGCATGTTGGTCGGGGTGGGACTAGTGTAGATGGGGCATGTTAGTCAGCGTGGAGCTTGTGTATATTGGGGCATGTTGGTCGGGGTGGTATTAGTGTAGATGGGACATGTTGGTCGGGGTGGGACTAGTGTAGATGGGGCATGTTGGTCGGGGTGGGACTAGTGTCGATGGGGCATGTTGGTCGGGTGGGACTAGTATAGATGGGGCATGTTGGTCAGGGTGGGACAAGTGTAGATGGGGAATGTTGGTCGGGGTGGGAATAGTGTAGATGAGGCATGTTGGTCGGGGTGGGACTAGTGTAGATGGGGCAAGTAGGTCGGGGTGGGCCTCCTAGTGTAGAAGGGGCATGTTGGGCGGGGAGGGACTCGTGTAGATGGGACATTTTGGTCGAGGTGGGACTAATGTAGATGGGACATGTTGGTCGGGGTGGGACTAGTGTAGATGGGGCATGTTGGTCGGGGTGGGACTAGTGTAGACGGGGCATGTTGGTCGGGTGGGGCTAGTGTAGATGTGACATGTTGGTCAGGGTGGGACTAGTGTAGATGGGGCATGTTGGTCAGGGTGGGACGTGTAGATGGGGCATGTTGGGCGGGGAGGGACTAGTGCAGATGGGGCATGTTGGTCGGGATGGGACTAGTGTAGATGGGGCATGTTGGTCGGGGTTAGCATTGTGTAGATGGGGCATGTTGGTCGGGGTTAGACTAGTGTAGATGGGGCATGGTGGTCGGGGTGAGACTTGTGTAGATGGGGCATGTTGGTCGGGGTGGGACAAGTGTAGACGGGGCATGTTGGACAGGGTGGGACTAGTGTAGTTGGGGCTTGTTGGTGGGGGTGGGACTAGTGTAGATGGGGCATGTTGGTCGGGGTGGGATTAGTGGAGATGGGGCATGTTGGGCGGGGAGGGACTAGTGAAGATGGAGCATGTTGGTCGCGGTGGGACTAGTGTAGATGGGGCATGTTGGTCGGGGTGGGACTAGTGTAGATGGGACATGTTGGTCGAGGTGGGACTAGTATAGATGAGGCATGTTGGTCGGGGTGGGATTAGTGTAGATGGGGCTTGTTGGGCGGGGTGAGACTAGTGTAGATGGGGCATGTTGGTCGGGGCGGGACTAGTGTAGATGGGGCAAGTAGGTCGGGGTGGGCCTCCTAGTGTAGAAGGGGCATGTTGGGCGGGGAGGGACTAGTGTAGATGGGACATTTTGGTCGAGGTGGGACTAATGTAGATGGGACATGTTGGTCGGGGTGGGACTAGTGTAGATGGGGCATGTTGGTCGGGGTGGAACTAGTGTAGACGGGGCATGTTGGTCAGGCGGGACTAGTGTAGATGGGGCATGCTGGTCAGGGTGGGACTAGTGTAGATGGCGCATGTTGGTCAAGGTGGGACGTGTAGATGGGGCATGTTGGGCGGAGAGGGACTAGTGCAGATGGGGCATGTTGGTCTGGGTGGTACTAGTGTAGATGGGGCATATTGGTCGGGTGGGACTAGTGTAGATGGGGAATGTTGGTCGAGGTGGGACTAGTGTAGATGGGGAATGTTGGTCGGGGTGGGACTAGTGTAGATTGGGCATGTTGGTTGGGGTGGGTCTAGTGTAGTTGGGTCCTTTTGGTCGGGGTAGGACTAGTGTAGATGGGGCATGTTAGTCGGAGTGGGGCTTGTGCATATTGGGGCATGTTGGTCGGGGTGGCACTAGTGTAGATGGGACATGTTGGTCGGGGTGGGCCTTGTGTAGATGGGGCATGTGGTCGGGGTGGGACTAGTGTAGATGGGGCATGTTGGTCGGGGTGGGACTAGTGTAGATGGGGCATGATGGTCGGGTGGGACTAGTGTAGATGGGGCATGTTGGTCGGGGTGGGACTAGTGTAGATGGGGCATGTTGGTCGGGGCGGGGCTAGGATAGATGGGGCATGTTGGTCGGGGTGGGACTAGTGTAGATGGGGCATGTTGGTCGGCATGGGACTAGTGTAGATGGTGCATGTTGGGCGGGGAGGGACTAGTGAAGATGGGGCATGTTGGTCGGGGTGGGTCTAGTGTAGATGGGGCATGTTGGTCGGGGTGGGGCTTGTGTATATTGGGACATGTTGGTCGGGGTGAGATTAGTGTAGATGGGGCATGTTGGTCGGGGTGGGACTAGTGTGGATGGGGTTTGTTGGTCAGGGTGGGACTAGTGAAGATGGGGCATGTTGGTTGGGATGGGACTAGTGTAGATGGGACATGTTGGTCGGGGTGGGACTAATGTAGAAGCGGCACGTTGGTCGGGGTGGGACTAGTGTAGATGGGGCATGTTGGTCGGTGGGACTAGTTTAGATGGGGCATGTTGGTCAGGTTGGGACTAGTGTAGATGGGGAATGTTGGTCGGGGTGGGACTAATGTAGGTCGGGGTGGGACTAGTGTAGATGGGACATGGTGGTCGGGGTGGGCCTTGTGTAGATGGGGCATGTGGTTGGGGTGGGACTAGTGTAGATGGGGCATGTTGATCGGGGTGGGACTAGTGTAGATGGGGCATGTTGGTCGGGGTGGGACTAGTGTCGATGGGGCATGTTGGTCGGGTGGGACTAGTGTAGATGGGGCATGTTGGTCGGGGTAGGACTAGTGTAGATGGGGCATGTTGGTCGGGGTGGGATTAGTGTAGATGGGGCATGTTGGTCGGGGTGGGACTCGTGTGGATGGGGCATGTTGGTCGGGGTGGGACGTGTAGATGGGGCATGTTGGGCGGGGAGGGATTAGTGCAGATGGGGCATGTTGGTCTGGGTGGTACAAGTGTGGATGGGGTTTGTTGGTCGGGGTGGGACTAGTGAAGATAGGGTATGTTGGTCGGGATGGGACTAGTGTAGATGGGGCATGTTGGTCGGGGTTAGCATTGTGTAGATGGGGCATGTTGGTCGGGGTTAGCCTAGTGTAGATGGGGCATGGTGGTCGGGGTGAGACTAGTGTAGATGGGGCATGTTGGTCGGTGTGGGACAAGTGTAGATGGAGCATGTTGGTCGGGGTGGGACTAGTGTAGATGGGGCATGTTGATCGGGGTGAGTCCAATATAGATGGGTCATGTTGGTCGGGGTGGGACTATTGTAGATGGGGCATGTTGGTCGGTGTGGGACTAGTGTGGATGGGGTTTGTTGGTCGCGGTGGGACTAGTGAAGATGGGGCATGTTGGTCGGGGTGGGACTAGTGTAGATGGGACATGTTGGTCGAGGTGGGACTAGTATAGATGAGGCATGTTGGTCGGGGTGGGATTAGTGTAGATGGGGCTTGTTGGGCGGGGTGAGACTAGTGTAGATGGGGCATGTTGGTCGGGGCGGGACTAGTGTAGATGGGGCAAGTAGGTCGGGGTGGGCCTCCTAGTGTAGAAGGGGCATGTTGGGCGGGGAGGGACTAGTGTAGATGGGACATTTTGGTCGAGGTGGGACTAATGTAGATGGGACATGTTGGTCGAGGTGGGACTAGTGTAGATGGGGCATGTTGGTCGGGGTGGAACTAGTGTAGACGGGGCATGTTGGTCAGGCGGGACTAGTGTAGATGGGGCATGCTGGTCAGGGTGGGACTAGTGTAGATGGCGCATGTTGGTCAAGGTGGGACGTGTAGATGGGGCATGTTGGGCGGAGAGGGACTAGTGCAGATGGGGCATGTTGGTCTGGGTGGTACTAGTGTAGATGGGGCATATTGGTCGGGTGGGACTAGTGTAGATGGGGAATGTTGGTCGAGGTGGGACTAGTGTAGATGGGGAATGTTGGTCGGGGTGGGACTAGTGTAGATTGGGCATGTTGGTTGGGGTGGGTCTAGTGTAGTTGGGTCCTTTTGGTCGGGGTAGGACTAGTGTAGATGGGGCATGTTAGTCGGAGTGGGGCTTGTGCATATTGGGGCATGTTGGTCGGGGTGGCACTAGTGTAGATGGGGCATGTTGGTCGGGGTGGGACTAGTGTCGATGGGGCATGTTGGTCGGGTGGGACTAGTGTAGATGGGGCATGTTGGTCGGGGTGGGACTAGTGTAGATGGGGCATGTTGGTCGGGGTGGGACTAGTGTCGATGGGGCATGTTGGTCGGGTGGGACTAGTGTAGATGGGGCATGTTGGTCGGGGTAGGACTAGTGTAGATGGGGCATGTTGGTCGGGGTGGGATTAGTGTAGATGGGGCATGTTGGTCGGGGTGGGACTCGTGTGGATGGGGCATGTTGGTCAGGGTGGGACGTGTAGATGGGGCATGTTGGGCGGGGAGGGATTAGTGCAGATGGGGCATGTTGGTCTGGGTGGTACAAGTGTGGATGGGGTTTGTTGGTCGGGGTGGGACTAGTGAAGATAGGGTATGTTGGTCGGGATGGGACTAGTGTAGATGGGGCATGTTGGTCGGGGTTAGCATTGTGTAGATGGGGCATGTTGGTCGGGGTTAGCCTAGTGTAGATGGGGCATGTTGGTCGGGGTTAGCCTAGTGTAGATGGGGCATGGTGGTCGGGGTGAGACTAGTGTAGATGGGGCATGTTGGTCGGTGTGGGACAAGTGTAGATGGAGCATGTTGGTCGGGGTGGGACTAGTGTAGATAGGGCATGTTGATCGGGGTGAGTCTAATATAGATGGGTCATGTTGGTCGGGGTGGGACTATTGTAGATGGGGCATGTTGGTCGGTGTGGGACTAGTGTGGATGGGGTTTGTTGGTCGGGGTGGGACTAGTGAAGATGGGGCATGTTGGTCGGGGTGGGACTAGTGTAGATGGGACATGTTGGTCGAGGTGGGACTAGTATAGATGAGGCATGTTGGTCGGGTGGGATTAGTGTAGATGGGGCTTTGGCGGGTGAGACTAGGTAGATGGGCATGTTGGTCGGGGAGACTAGTGTAGATGGGCATGCAAGTAGGTCGGGGTGGCTCCAGTGAAGGGCAGTGGGCGGGAGGACTAGTGTAGATGGGACATTTTGGTCGAGGTGGGACTAGTATAGAGGCATGTTGGTCGGGTGGGATTAGTGTAGCTGGGTGGGCGGGTGAGACTAGTGTAGATGGGGCATGTTGGTCGGGGCGGGACTAGTGTAGATGGGGCAAGTAGGTCGGGGTGGGCCTCCTAGTGTAGAAGGGGCATTTTGGCGTGAGGGACTAGTGTAGATGGGACATGTTGGTCGAGGTGGACTAGTGTAGATGGGACATGTTGGTCGAGGTGGAACTAGTGTAGATGGGCATGTTGGTCGGGTGGAACTAGTGATGGCAGACGGGTGCTAGGTCAGATGGTGGCATGCTGGTCAGGTGGGACTAGATGGCGCATGTTGGTCAAGGTGGGACGTGTAGATGGGCATGTTGGGCGGAGAGGGACTAGTGCAGATGGGCATGTTGGCTGGGTGGTACTAGTGTAGATGGGGCATATTGGTCGGGTGGGACTAGTGTAGATGGGGAATGTTGGTCGAGGTGGGACTAGTGTAGATGGGGAATGTTGGTCGGGGTGGGACTAGTGTAGATTGGGCATGTTGGTTGGGGTGGGTCTAGTGTAGTTGGGTCCTTTTGGTCGGGGTAGGACTAGTGTAGATGGGGCATGTTAGTCGGAGTGGGGCTTGTGCATATTGGGGCATGTTGGTCGGGGTGGCACTAGTGTAGATGGGGCATGTTGGTCGGGGTGGGACTAGTGTCGATGGGGCATGTTGGTCGGGTGGGACTAGTGTAGATGGGCATGTTGGTCGGGGTGGGACTAGTGTAGATGGGGCATGTTGGTCGGGGTGGGACTAGTGTCGATGGGGCATGTTGGTCGGGTGGGACTAGTGTAGATGGGGCATGTTGGTCGGGGTAGGACTAGTGTAGATGGGGCATGTTGGTCGGGGTGGGATTAGTGTAGATGGGGCATGTTGGTCGGGGTGGGACTCGTGTGGATGGGGCATGTTGGTCAGGGTGGGACGTGTAGATGGGGCATGTTGGGCGGGGAGGGATTAGTGCAGATGGGGCATGTTGGTCTGGGTGGTACAAGTGTGGATGGGGTTTGTTGGTCGGGGTGGGACTAGTGAAGATAGGGTATGTTGGTCGGGATGGGACTAGTGTAGATGGGGCATGTTGGTCGGGGTTAGCATTGTGTAGATGGGGCATGTTGGTCGGGGTTAGCCTAGTGTAGATGGGGCATGTTGGTCGGGGTTAGCCTAGTGTAGATGGGGCATGGTGGTCGGGGTGAGACTAGTGTAGATGGGGCATGTTGGTCGGTGTGGGACAAGTGTAGATGGAGCATGTTGGTCGGGGTGGGACTAGTGTAGATGGGGCATGTTGATCGGGGTGAGTCTAATATAGATGGGTCATGTTGGTCGGGGTGGGACTATTGTAGATGGGGCATGTTGGTCGGTGTGGGACTAGTGTGGATGGGGTTTGTTGGTCGGGGTGGGACTAGTGAAGATGGGGCATGTTGGTCGGGGTGGGACTAGTGTAGATGGGACATGTTGGTCGAGGTGGGACTAGTATAGATGAGGCATGTTGGTCGGGGTGGGATTAGTGTAGATGGGGCTTGTTGGGCGGGGTGAGACTAGTGTAGATGGGGCATGTTGGTCGGGGCGGGACTAGTGTAGATGGGGCAAGTAGGTCGGGGTGGGCCTCCTAGTGTAGAAGGGGCATGTTGGGCGGGGAGGGACTAGTGTAGATGGGACATTTTGGTCGAGGTGGGACTAATGTAGATGGGACATGTTGGTCGGGGTGGGACTAGTGTAGATGGGGCATGTTGGTCGGGGTGGAACTAGTGTAGACGGGGCATGTTGGTCAGGCGGGACTAGTGTAGATGGGGCATGCTGGTCAGGGTGGGACTAGTGTAGATGGCGCATGTTGGTCAAGGTGGGACGTGTAGATGGGGCATGTTGGGCGGAGAGGGACTAGTGCAGATGGGGCATGTTGGTCTGGGTGGTACTAGTGTAGATGGGGCATATTGGTCGGGTGAGACTAGTGTAGATGGGGAATGTTGGTCGAGGTGGGACTAGTGTAGATGGGGAATGTGGTGTCGGGGTGGGACTAGTGTAGATTGGGCATGTTGGTTGGGGTGGGTCTAGTGTAGTTGGGTCCTTTTGGTCGGGGTAGGACTAGTGTAGATGGGGCATGTTAGTCGGAGTGGGGCTTGTGCATATTGGGGCATGTTGGTCGGGGTGGCACTAGTGTAGATGGGACATGTTGGTCGGGGTGGGCCTTGTGTAGATGGGGCATGTGGTCGGGGTGGGACTAGTGTAGATGGGGCATGTTGGTCGGGGTGGGACTAGTGTAGATGGGGCATGATGGTCGGGTGGGACTAGTGTAGATGGGGCATGTTGGTCGGGGTGGGACTAGTGTAGATGGGGCATGTTGGTCGGGGCGGGGCTAGGATAGATGGGGCATGTTGGTCGGGGTGGGACTAGTGTAGATGGGGCATGTTGGTCGGCATGGGACTAGTGTAGATGGTGCATGTTGGGCGGGGAGGGACTAGTGAAGATGGGGCATGTTGGTCGGGGTGGGTCTAGTGTAGATGGGGCATGTTGGTCGGGGTGGGGCTTGTGTATATTGGGACATGTTGGTCGGGGTGGGATTATTGTAGATGGGGCATGTTGGTCGGGCGGGACTAGTGTAGATGGGGTATGTTGGTCGGGGTGGGACTAGTGTAGATGGGGCATGTTGGTCGGGGTGGGACGTGTAGTTGGGGCATGTTGGTCGGGGTGGGACTAGTGTAGATGGGGCATGTTGGTCGGGGTGGGATTAGTGTAGATGGGGCATGTTGGTCGGGCGGGACTAGTGTAGATGGGGCATGTTGGTCGGGGTGGGACTAGTGTAGATGGGGCACGTTGGTCTGGGTGGGACTAGTGTAGATGGGGCATGTTGGTCGGGGTGAGTCTAATATAGATGGGTCATGTTGGTCGGGGTGGGCCTTGTGTAGATGGGGCATGTGGTCGGGGTGGGACTAGTGTAGATGGGGCATGTTGTTCGGGGTGAGACTAGTGTAGATGGGGCATGTTGGTCGGGCGGGACTAGTGTAGATGGGGCATGTTAGTCGGGGTGGAGCTTGTGTATATTGGGGCATGTTGGTCGGGGTGGGGCTAGTGTAGATGGGACATGTTGGTCGGGGTGGGACTAGTGTAGATGGGGC
>JAWMAR010003388.1:0-46599 GCA_036785375.1 Leucoraja ocellata | reverse complement strand
TGTTGCAGTCTTCAGCTCCAGGGGGATGAGTGTGTGGCCAGGATGATATGGGTCTTTGATGATTCTGCCAGCATTTTTGAGGCAGCGACTGCGATAAATCCCCTCGATGGAAGGAAGGTCAGATCTGATGATGGACTGGGCAGTGGTTACTACTTTTTGTAGTATTTCCTCTCCAGAGCGCTCAAATTGCCGAACCAAGCACGATGCAACCGGTCAGCATGCTCTCGACTGCGCATCTGTAGAAGTTAGCGAGAGTCTTCCTTGACAATCCGACTCTCCGTAATCGTGCTCAGGAAGTAGAGGCGCTGATGAGCTTTTTTGATAATTGCGTAGTGTTCTCGGACCAGGAAAGCTCTTCAGATATGTGCACGCCCAGGAATTTGAAGTCTTGACCCTTTCAACCATCGACCCGTTGATATAAATGGGACTGTGTGGTCCCCCTCCTACTCCGTCCAAAGTCCACAATCAGTTCCTTGGTTTTGCTGTAGTTGAGGGCCAGGTTATTGCGCTGGCACCATATGACAGTTACTCGATCGCTCTTCTGTACTCTGACTCATCCCCGTCAGTGATACGCCCCACAATAGTGGTGGCGTCAGCGAACTTGATGATGGAGTTTGCACTGTGGTTCCACTGTGGGCATAAAGTGGGGTAACATTAGCGACCCTACAATCCTCAGGAACTACTCCAGAATTTAAAGAGTTTAAAAAAATTATCATTAATGCAACCACTATTTCTGGGGCTACTTCCTTAACTACTCTGGGATGTAGCCTATCTGGCCCTGGGGATTTATCGGCATTTAATCTATTCAATTTACCTAACACCACTTCCCGGCTAACCTGGATTTCGGTTAGCTCCTCCATCTCATTTTGACCCCCGGCCTCCTGCTAGTTCCGGCAGATTATTTATGTCTTCCTTGGTGAATACAGAACCAAATAGTTATTCACTGGTCTCTAATGTCCTTATAATAATAATAATAATAATAATAATAATAATAATAATAATAATAATAATAATAATAATAATATAATAATAATAATAAACTTTATTACGGACTCAAGGTCCAGACAAGGACAACATTACATTAAAATGCATTGCATATTAAATATCATAAAATACATATAAAATCTTTGTATATCACTTACAAAAAATCATAATTTAAATATATTTTTTAAAAACACAATCCATACACCATCTAGGTTGCCATAGCAGTGTTCTCATGCATCGTTATATGCCTCCTTTTGTCTCTGCATACTTGTCTTTCCATAGTTCGACGACAGTTTTAGTTCATCCATGCAGTCTTAAATGCCTTCCATTGCATACCTCCGTCAACCCTTTAAGAATCAATTGCCAGTCTATCTTGGCCAATTCACGTCTCATAACCTCAAGTAACCTTTCTTTAAGTTCAGAACCCTTGTTTCTGAATTAATTATGTCACTCTCCATCCTAATGAAGAACGCAACCATATTATGGTCACTCTTGCACAAGGGGCCATGCACAACAATTCTGCAAACTAACCCTTCCTCATTACTCAATACCAGTCTAGAATTGCCTGCTGTCTCGTTGTTCATCTACATGTTGGTTTAGAAAACTATCCCGCACACATTCCAAGAAATCCTCTTCCTCAGAACCCCTGCCAGTTTGATTCACCCAATCTATATGTAGATTCAAGTCACCCATCATAACTGATTACCTTTGTTGCACGCATTTCTAAGTTCCTGTTTGATGCCTTCCCCAACTCCACTACTACTGTTAGATGGCATGTACACTACACCCACTAGTGTTTTCTGCCCCTTAGTGTTTCGCAGCTCTACCCATATCGATTCCACATCCTCCAAGCTAATGTCCTTCTTTTCTATTGCGTTTAAACTCCTCTTTAATCATCAACGCTACCTCACCTTATTTTCCTTTCTGTCTCTCCCTCCTGAATATTGAATAACCCTGATGTTCAGCTCCCAGCCTTGGTCACATTGGAGCCATGTCTCCGTGAACACAACTATGTCATAGTCATGAACAGCTATCTGCAAATTCAACTCATCCACCTTATTACGAATGCAATAGGGGACATTTGTGGGCAGGACGCTTTCAGTTTCAGGTTACGATGGTTGGAAGCAATAGTCACAATACCTTTTGGTTGTGTCTAATTGCATACAGAGCAGAAGAAAGATTCAACGAAAAAAGATAATGTTTTTGAGCATGGACGTGTCAGACAGATTGAGCATGTAATGCCAGAGGAAGACCACACCTGGTGTTGTGTGTGCAGTACTGGTCCGCCTGGATATAGAACGATGGTATTCCGATGGAAAAAAAATGTACCAGAGATTCATCAGCATGTTACCCGGAATTGTTAGTTTGATGTTACCGGGAGCAATGTTTTTGGGTGTGGGAGGTAGGCGTTCAGGGTGGCCTTTTTTAGGAGTGCGATTATATGATTGAGGTAGAGAAAATAAAACTTCATTTGACACCCCCACTCCCCAATGAACTGGCCTCAACTACCTTCGGTGGCAGAGAGTTCCAGAGATCCACCACTCTCTATGTGAGAATGTTTTTCTCATCTCAATCTTAAAGGATTTCCGCTTTATCATGAAACTGTGACCCCTTGTCCTGCACGTCTCCAACATTGGGAACAATCTTCCTGCTGCTATACTCAACTGCAGTACAACTGCAGTAGAACCTCCCTGCTCCTCTACTCAAATCATTTTGCTATGATGCTCAAGGTTTACGCATGTGTGGGAAAACATTGAAGAGGTATTGCAAGGTGACCCTTTTCACTTTGTGTGCCCACGTCTGGAATGAGCTGGCAGATGAGGCTGCAGACGAGGATTAATTATTAGACTATATTTGGAACAGATATATACATATACTAACGTATATGTTGCACATGTATGCCCCAATGGCAGTCACATTGCACCAGCCAAGGGTTCCGACCGTTAACGTTGCCGATTCATTTGCTCCGGAGATCTGCACAGCAGCATTCTGTCTTGTTACCTTCTCTCAGCACATCGCATGATTTTTAGCTACGGATAGTTTGGTTTCGCGTCGTGGACCCATTTTCGACAAATATGTCATCACACATGCGTCGCACATGCACATTGAACACTGCAATACGAAATTACTTCCAGTAGTTGATCAATATTTTGATCTTCACCGCTGATTCATTTCAACATTAAATTTGTCACATTGATCAGACGTATGAAATCAATCACGCTGAACGTCTTCTTCGCACATTGTCTAACTCTGTTGATGATTTCAGGGAAAGATAGGAACATTAAACCTGTACCCAGGGTACCCGACTTCCACAAAGCTCTCTGGTGCTTTGCCCTTTACTGTATGAGTCCCGAGAAACTTACCAAACGCTGCTCGTCGATGGCGCCCAGTTTCTAGGGAAACCGTACAGCATTTTTCGATCCTGTTCAGTGTTTGCAATAGAGAAAAACACGGATACCAAAGAGGTGAGTAATCCGGTGACTTAATGTTTTTTAATCATACTATGAGTATTTTATTCGTCTGTCCAAATTAAAAAAATATCTGTAATCTCAAATGCGGTCTTTGGTGCAAAAACAATTGCCAACGGTCCACATGCACTTGCATTATATTTTGAGATCAACGAAGGTTTTAGATTTTTTGACTTTTATTTAATTTGTAATTACATAAATGTCCGATGATTGATATTAAAACGATACACCTGGTATCAATAAACATATGGCTTGGAAAACACGTTTCCTGACATAAACATCAAGCCATAGGTATTTAATGCGCAGGCGCAGTTTCACGTATTGATTCGAAATGATCTTGTTGCCTGACGTGGCAGCACAAAGCTACTGACTGTTACATACATTCCTGATACATTTCCAAAACTACATCGGAATTCCATTAACTTATATGCGGCCGCCCAACTGATTTAAAATTAGATTCGCGTGCTATTTACAACAATGACCATTCAGTGTAAGCACGAATTTCACTCCATTCTTCAGCTCCTCTCTGATTTTCCTCTGTGACAGTATATAGATACATGTGTTGGTGCAGGTGCTGAGGAATTTAAACATAAACCCAAGTTGCTGCATGATATATGTTGGGTTACTCAAATATCTGTCTGTGTAAAAATAATTTTGTATTTGCCAGTTCACAGAAGATACCACATAAGGCATCCACAATAATATGAAATTGGCTGATAGAGCAAACAACAAAACCATTGACTTTCTCCGGTTTTCCACTTCTTGATCCTTCTGATTCTCGCTGTTGTTCCGCAGACTTTGGCGAACTCTATTTGCCGCAATAATGTGTCTAACTGTCAACCCATTAAACAGTAGAATTAACGTGATTGGTAATAACGGTGTCAAGATACTGTCAATTAACTCGAACGCTTTCCACATGGAAGAAGTGTGGTATACTGCTATTAAGATGCATCCCCATGGCACGTGATCTATTATGGCGTAAGGCTCTATTGCAAAGTAAACCGGGATACATCTGGCACAGCACAATATGGTCACCACTACTATAACCACCGTCGCAGTCCTTTCACTGCAATACCTTATCTGCAACTGTTGGCAGCATATTGCGATGAAGCGATCGAAGGTGAAAGCCACCGTAAGCCAAACGGAAGATCCCGTAGTTGCAACCCTCAAAACACTTGTCAGAGCACAAATTGGAGTGATGTGCAATAAACGGGAATATTTATGGATCATATTTGTCTGCTCTAATAATGCAACGACGATGACCACCATGAGATCTGCCGCCGCCATTCCCACCAGGTAACGAGTGATGCACTTGGAAAGACCGCATTTTCCACGCGAGAGGATCACGATTGCCATTAAGTTAACTGAATGGAAACAAGAGGAACAATATTGATAAAGGAATCCTCGGTGCAAACGCAGTCAATCTCCTCGGCTCGTTTCGTGTACCTGGGGAAACAAGTCCCTACCGTGGTGAAATCGATTTCCATCCTGGAGCTGATTGCAACCACCACCTGACGCAATAGGTTTCTGCCAAATACAACACGATTCCGAACGACAATAAACTTGTTCAAATTAAAATTCTCACACGTTCGGAAAAAAAGCTGTTAAGACATACCAACGTCACTTATAGCTCAGTTACATCGTTTGATAAGTGTACGAGTTGAGATACATCAGATTAAATAAATTTAATAAAAGCTGTATTACTTATCACTTAATGTAATATGATGAAATTAACGAAAAATTATTTCCCAAAGGGTAGATAGCTGACGATTGCAATGAAAGGGCCACGAATATGCATCGGCCTCTGTTAACACTTCAAATAATTTGGGAATAATGATGGCCTATTTCATATAAACACATTTCCTGCATCCAGCTTGTCGAATTAGTCAAAATGGCAAGCAGTATCATCAAAGACCCACACCATCCTGGCCACACACTCATCTCCCTGCTACCTTCAGGTAGGAGGTACAGGAGTCTGAAGACTGCAACAACCACGTTCAGGAATACCTACTTCCCCACAGCCATCAACGTGTTCTGACTATTTACCCTACAATTTGTATGAACGTAAAAAATGCATCAGAAATGATTTTTGAAATTACAACGGGATCAAATGTTGGCCACAAAAACACTAGCGCCACTCAGTTTATGTTTACAACGGCAACATATCTAAATCGAAGAGTAAACAGTGCGAAACAATCAGATTTCAAAAGACTCCATAAGCTTTAAACCTGAAAATGATGCGAAAAAGACATGTGATGGACATAATGGTCGTCGTTTTACATACACCGGGGGTTAACAAGAGAACGAAACGCACCAAAAATAGTCAGCTCCTATTTCTTACCCGGTATTCCAAACGCGACAAGAACAGGATAGTATATGCTCGCTATGTAGTAAATTGCTGAATATCCCATGTTCCATCCAAAGCTGCGAATTGGTATAATGCGCTAACTCCTTTCATCTATTGGTGTTTGGTTTCGAGCCCTATTATACAATCAGGGCACGTCGACTATGACAATTAGTGCGACCGTCATTTCAGTCACCTCAGACACAGTCCACTGAACAAAGAACCCGTCACCAACTTTCGCTCATTGCAACATTGTACAGTGAATTAGGAACCTCAAGGGATGTTGCAAACAATTATTATTTTTAGATGTCTTATGACTCTTCTCCGACTGTAATAGTGCAAACTTAGGTTTTATACAGGGATGTAAAATATTAAATAGTTTTAATGCAGGACGAGGATCACATTTGACAAGTGCAATTACTTATAGTGTCACTTGCAAAACTATGAAAGGGTGTTACTTTGTTGGATGAGGTAGTGTAGTTCTGGATCTGATAATTTATAGCGATCTCTTGAATTGCTGTTGAATTGAGTGTCTGACCTTTACGTTCACAGGGAAGAGATGCGGCACAGACATTGTTACCATTTACCAAACTCTAAATACATTAACATTTGGAATGTACTTCGATGGACACATGGCATATGCTTCTTCAAACTAGCTATGAAGGTTGGATGATAGATTGGGTGAATCAAATTGTCAGGGGTGCTGAGGAAGAGGATTTCTTGTAATGTATTCGGGATAGTTTTCTAAACCAACATGTAGAGGAACCAACGAGAGAGCAGGCTATTCTGGGGGCAGTGTTAGCTGTGAGGAGGATGCTAGGAGGCTGCAAGGTGACTTGGATAGGCTGGGTGGGTGGGCAAATGCTTGGCAGATGCAGTATAATGTGGATAAATTTGAGGTTATCCACTTTGATGGCAAAAACAAGAATGTAGAATATTATCTGAATGGTGGCCCTTTGGGAAAAGGGGAGATGCAACGAAACCTGGGTGTCATGGTACACCAGTCATTGAAAGTAGGCATGCAGGTACAGCAGGCAGTGAAGAAAACGAATGGCATGTTATCGCTAGAATTTGGAAGATTTAGGGGGGATCTTATAGTAACTTACAAAATTCTTAAGGGATTGGACAGGCTAGATGCAGATAGATTGTTCCCGATTTTGGGGAAGTCCAGAACAAGGGGTCACAGTTTAAGGATAAGGGGGAATTCTTTTAGGGCCGAGATGAGAAAAACATTTTTCACACAGAGAGTGGTGAATCTCTGGAATTCTTTGCTAGAGAAGGTAGTTGCGGCCATTTCATTGGCTATATTCAAGAGGGAGTTAGATGGGGCCCTTTCGGCTAAAGGGATCAGGGGGTATGGTGAGAAGTCATGTACAGGATACTGTGTTGGATGATCAGCCATGATCATATTGAATGGCGGTGCAGACTCGAAGAGATGAATGGCTTCCTGTTGCACCTATTTTCTATGTTTCTATGTTTCGATCAAGGGCAACCATTAGGATGTATATCACTCTATAACGTCGTCTATATATCTCGTTTCCCTTTCCCATAACTATTTGTCTGAAGTACGGTCTCGACACAAACCTTTACCCATTCCTTTTCTCCCGATATTCCGTTTGACCCATTGCGTTATTCGAGCTTTCTGTGTCCACCTATGGTTTGTGAACAGCTCAATTTAAGGACGGAAGAAATTGCAGCGTTGTGGACGTTACCCAGACGCTCAAGCAAAACCAACTTCCCTTCATTGACACCATCTGAACATGACGCTACCTCGCCCAGACCAGCAGCATCATCAATTACCATCCTCACCACGGTCACTGCGTTTTCAACCCAGTCCCGTCAGACAAGATGTGCAGAATTTCAAAACCTATGTCTCGTAGTCAGACAGAGTTTCTTCTCAGCACTTATCAGACAACTGGACGGTCCTCTCTTCAGCTCAGCTGCGTTCCTGACATCCCATCTACTTTATCTGAGACATTTAAACTATGCATTTTTTCGGAGTTATGTAGACTTTACATGTATTTTACTTCATCCTTTGGCTGTCCACTTGTGCGCCGCCACATGTACAGGGCTGATCACATTCCGCAGCCCTGCACGCATCATTGGAACACCTATAATAACCATATAACCGTATAACAATTACAGCGCGGAAACAGGCCATCTCGACCCTTCTAGTCCGTGCCGAACACATAATCTCCCCTAGTCCCATATACCTGCCCTCAGACCATAACCCTCCATTCCCTTCCCATCCATATAACCATCCAATTTATTTTTAAATGATAAAAATAAATTGGAGAAGAAGCGCACCTACGTCAGACTCCTAATCATTATAATGCAGCTCTGCGTCAAATACAATTAACCCGACCAAGCTTTTCTCCAAACTCGTAGAAACAGGATTTAGCTCATCCCTATGCAACTACACCCTATAAATCCAGGCCACACTCAGTCTGGCTACGTGACAAGTTGTGCTCTACGCTGATTTTCAACGTTGCTGCCTTAAAACGATGCGTTCGTAGACCCCTACTATGCTCCGTCTAGACTCATGACTCTGCAGCCAACTACTAATCCAACTCACTTTACAAGTTCGCAGCCGACACCACCGCAGTGGCTCCTATATCAAAGAAATACGAGGTGTAGTATCTGAAGGCAATTGAGAACCGTGTACCCTTGTGCCAAGACAATATCTAAAGATTTAATATACGACTAAATGTCAAATTCATGGATATGTGGGTATTCATTATATTTGTATTTATGAAGAGGAACTCGTGCCTGACTAATCATTTGGAGTTTAAAGGTTGGAAGCAGTAGAATGGATAAGGGTGAGACAGTTGATGTGGTGTACTGTACTTTCAGAAAGCCATTGAGAAGATCCCACACAGGAGATTAGTGTTCAAAATTAGAGCACATGTTATTGGGGGTAGGTTATTGACATGAATCTGGTTGGCCGACAGGAAACAAAGAGGGGACAATAACGGCTCCTTTTCAGAATCGCAGGCAGTGACTAGTGGATTACTGCGAGGCTCAGACCCAAGACTAATTAAAGTGCAACGAGACCTGTGTGTGATTGTGCATCAGTCAATGAAAGTAAGCATGCAGGTACAGCATGCAATGAAGAAAGCACAGGCATGCTGGCCTTCACAGCGAGTGGATTTGAGCATACGAGGAAGGTGGTACATCGGTAGTTGTACAGGGGCTCGGTGAGACCGCACCTCGAGAATTGTGTGCAGTTTTGGTCTTCTTCTTTGAGGAAATAGATTTTTGCTATTGAGCAAGTGCAGAGAACATTCACCAGCTTAAATCCCGGGATGGCGGGAATGACATATGATGAAAGAATGGATCGACATGGATCATATTGGCAGGAAATTAGAAGGGTAATCGGGGATCTTATAGAAACATACACAATTCTTAACGGATTGGAAATGATAGATGCAGAAAAAATGGTCCCTACGTCGGAGAAGTCTAGAACTATGGATCATAGTTTAAGAATAATGAGTAGGCCATTTAGGACAGAGATGATGAAACACTTTTTCACCCAAAGAGTTGTGAATCTGAGGAATAATCTGCCACAGGCCGCAGTAGGGGCTATTTCACTGGATGTTTTCAACAGAGAGTTAGATTTAGCTCTTAGGGCTAAAGGAATCGTGAGTAATGGGGAAAAGCAGTAACGGGATACTGATTTTGGATGTTCAGCCATGATCATTTTGAATGGCGGTGCTGTCTCGACGTGCCGAATTTGCTACTCCCGCTCCTATTTTCTGTGTTGAGGATTTGGGCCGAGCATAACAAATGGGTCCCGAAATCAATTTTCGTGGCCCATGTCTCGGACCTACATGCAATTTTGCACAGATTTAGATGAACTATAATTGAGAAGGAAGTCATAACTCGTCATTGCCAAAGGTTGCAACTTAATTAATGCCCAATGCCCATCTTACACCATGGGGAGCCTATTTCCGGGTTGCAGTCCATTTACTACATATATATGTAACTTGTAAATATGACTATAATCATATATAATTAGGTATAATTATATTATACACAAATAATTTAATGAATGTTATTGTGAGTGTGTTTTTTGAATGAGACTGCCGCAGAAGTCCTTTGCAAATGAGGGCTATTACTTTTAAACTAAAATAACTCCAAAATTGTTGCAATGTTTGAGTATCTGTAGTTTGTGTGTGTGTGGCTGTGTGTACCTGTCAAACGTGTGTCTGTAGATGTGAGGATGTAAGTGTGTATGTATGTGGGGATGGATATATGTGCGAATGCATGGATGTGTGTATGTATGTGTGGATGTGTATGTGGATGTATTTGTGTGTGGATGGATGTATGTGTGTGGATGTATGTGTGTGCGGATGGATGTGTGCATGTATGTTTGCGTGCGGATAGATGTGGGGATGTATGTGTGTGTGGATTTATGTGTGTGCGGATGGATGTGTGGATGTGTGTATGTATGTGTGGATGTATCTTTGTGGGTGTGTGGATATATGTGTGGATGCGTGTGTGGATATGTGGATGTATGTATGTGTGCGTACGGATGTGTGTGTGCGCGTGTGTGTGTGTGTGGATGTATGTGTGGATGGGTGGGTGCATCGGCGCTTTGTCATGCACCAGCACGCAATTACCATATGTAATGCACGCATTGTTTAAATAATTTGACCAAACAAGCAGTGAAACGATCGACATTAAAACAAAACGTCATTTAATCATTTATTTCCCCAATTTATTTGTTCACATTACATATAATCTTCATCAGAATATTCTACATCAGATTCCGAGTATTTTGCAGTAATAGGGTTTCTGCAGTCAACAGACTTATTTAAGAGGGAGTTAGATGTGGCCCTTGTTGCTAAAGGGATCAGGAGGTATGGAGAGAAGGCAGGTACAGGAAACTGAATTGGATGATCAGCCATGATATAATTGAATGGCGGTGCAGGCTCGAATGGCCGAATGGCCTACTCCTGCACCTATTTTCTATGTTTCTATGTTTCTATGTTTCTATGTTTCTATGTTTCTATATTTCTATGTGGAAACTGTTCCAGTCATTTTGAACGTACAGCAGCCTGGTAATTTCCTCTCATGCCGCATTCTGAGAGAGTGTGTTGTTGGTGGAAGAAGTACCTCTGATTTTCTTAACAAAAGGAACAGGTTGTATCTAGCTTCATCTACTGCGGTCAGCGTGCTGGACAAATGCTGTTTTTTGACAAAGAGAAGTAGTTTCTTTGTCTTTGGCGCCGGATCATCTTCTTCACCATCAGGAACCGTGTCTTTAGGTAATTCGCCTGCTTCGGGCTTTTCAGTGTCTTGAAATCAATTGAAAGAGGAAAATTAAAACAGAAAAGGATTGAAATGTAAAATAATCCAATATCCTCAAATATATCTTTTGATTTTTCAAATTAATATCATATGAACATAAATAGGAAACGTTGTTGCCGTCCAAATTATAGAAGATAACATGTGCCAGGGAGTATTTTACATATTTTCATGTTTTACATTGTGTAAGACAATCTATTTTACTAAAACTCTGTTCTTGACCGCATTTGGCGATCTTTGCTGCGATTTCCGAGAGAACGCCGCCACCTCCGCCGCATGTGTGCCGAGGATTTTTCCTGTCGATTAAATATGACAGAGATATTAATGTTTTTACAACATTCCATATTTTCTCTGCTGCCCCCGCTGGCAGCAGAGGGAGAAGGGGACTATAACATCCGGACGGGTACTGCTTCAATCACTTTCTTCCGGACAACGAAGTGAAAATGTCACGGTTCTCTGAGCTGCAGCTCTACTACAAAGTGAGTCCCCTCCATATGCTTTTTCAGCCAATTGATATGTATGTTATTAACCATTCACCATGATCTGAAGTTTCATGGCATTTTGTTGGAAAGAGTTTGCAAATTTGTCTATCTGTATTGTCTTTGAAATGTGTATTGAACATGAAATGAATTTGTAAATTTGTCTATATTGTCTTTGAAATGTGTATTGAGCATGAAATGCATTTGTAAATTTGTCTTTCTATACTGTCTTTGAAATATGTATTGAACATGAAATGCATTTGTAAATTTGTCTATCTATATTGTCTTTGAAATGTGTATTGAAAATTAAAAAAAACATTTGTTATTGTTATAAAGCGTTTGCAAATGTGTTTCTCGTGTGTTTTAAAATGGTTGCAACCGTTTTCAGGTGAATATAGCATGACGTCTGTATTGTCTTTGAAATGTTCATGTAAATTGAAATGGATTTGTTGCAACGTTTTCAGGCAGATAAAGCACGAATAAAGCTTTTATTTGAACCAGAACTGTGTTTAAATGTAAAATTGGCGCTCATTTTGTGATTTTCATCATTACGCGTGTGTGTGTGTGAATATGTGTGTGCGTGAATATATGTGTGCGTGAATATATGTGTGCATGGATATATGTGTGTGTGCGTGGATATATGTGTGTGTGCATGGATATATGTGTGCGTGATTATATATATATATATGTGGATATATGTATGTGTGTGAATATATATATGAATTTGTGTGTGAATACATGTGTGTTTGTGTATATATGTGTGAATATATATATATATATATATATATATATATATATATATGTGAGAATATATATATATATGTGTGTGTGTGATTGATTCTCTGTGAGTGAAAGAGTCCGTGTGTGTGTGTGTGTCAGTCTGTGTGTCTTTGTGTGAATGTTTGTGTCATTGACTTTGTGGTGCGTGAATGAGTCGGTGTGTGTGAATGTGTGTGCGTGTGAATATGTGTGTGTGTGTGAATATGTGTGTATGTGTGTGTGTGAATATGTGCGTGTGTATATGTGTGTGGATGTGAATATTTGTGTGTGTGTACGTGTGTATGATTATATATATGTGTGTGTGTGTGAATATGAGTGTGTGTGTGTGAATGTGTGTGCATATGTGTGTGAGTGCATGTGAATATATATGTGTGTGTGTGTGTGTGTGTGAAATAATATAGTATTTCGTAGCTCAGAGCGTATTTGTTATCTTTAATAGCGTGATGGTCGTCAGGAAGAAGCTGTTCCTCAATGTAGATGTTACAGTTTTCAGTTTACAAAAGTAGGACGTGACTCCAGAAGTCGGGCATCAGTCAGTCCACAAGCTGTGAGTCAGTCCGAAGGCCATGAGTTAATCCCAAGGCAGTGAGTGAGTCCACAGGTCATGAGTAAATCGCTCACTCCCCCTCCTCCACTGACATCCCCCACCTCAAGACGCTGCCTCTGCCATGCTATAGGACGCACCCCCTGCTGAAGCCGTCCACATCCCCTGGTTGAGGACACCGCACCCCCTTCTAATCAGTCAACGCCAACCCCCGCCTGAAGCTGCCCTTGGCTGCACGACATTTACCACCCATAGGGCAGCGTCATGAGGAGGGGGATGAGTCTGTGTATGTGTTTGTGAGTGCGTCTGTGTGTTTGTGTGCGTGAGTGAGCCCGCGTGTGTGTGTGTGTGTGTGTGTGTGTGTGTGTGTGTGTGTGTGTGTGTTTGTGTGTGTGTGTGTGTGTGTGTGTGTGTGTGTGTGTGTGTGTGTGTGTGTGTGTGTGTGTGTGTGTGTGTCTATGTGTGTGTGTGGGTCTTTGTGTGAATGTGTGTGTCATTGAGTTTGTGTGTGCGTGAATGAGTCTGTGTGTGTGTGCGAATATGTGTATGAGAATGTGTGTGCGTTTGAATATGTGTGTGTGTGTGTGTGAATATGTGTGTGTGTGTGAATATGTGTGTGTGTGTGTGAATATGTGTGTGTGTCTGAATTTATGTGTGTGAATATGTGTGTGTGTGAGTGCATATGTGTGTGAGTGCGTGTGAATGTATATGTGTGTGTGTGTGTGTGTGTGTGAAATAATATAGCATTTCGTAGTTCAGAGCTTATTTATTATGTTTAATAGCGTGATGGCTGTCAGGAAGAAGCTGTTCCTCAATGTAGATGATACCGTTTTCAGTTTACGGTAGTCGGACGTGACTCCAGAAGTCAAGCATCAGTCAGTCCACAAGCCGTGAGAGCCAGTCAGTCTAAAGGGCATGAGTTAATCGCGGCAATGAGTGAGTCCACAGGTCATGAGTAAATCGCTCACTGCCCCTTCTCCTCCACTGACATCCCCCACCTCAAGGTCAAGGTGATGTGGCTATTGCTGTAGTATCCTCTGGGATAGCAGCTAGACTTCTGCCTGGTGGAAGAACTACACATTCTCGATTCAAGATACCCTGCCAAGTGGCCGAGGATACACTGTGCAACATCGAGAAGAACTCTAAGACGGCACATTTCACGAGGTAAGTGAAAGTCATTGTTTGGGATGAATGTCCAATGATTATTAGAGAATGCTTTGAAGTTGTGGACATAATTCTTCCAGATGTCTTCAGCAACACTAAGCATTTTGGTGCCCCCCTGCCAGTACAAGCCTCATTGACTGAGCTGCTGGCCCTCAGTGACTGAGCTGCCAACCCTAAAATCCATTCAGCCCACAAACTCCCTACTAGCCCTCTGGAAAACAGTACCTTTGGCCCAACACACTAGCTCAACAGACATATGAAGGGAAATGTCAAAGGTTTCCTGAAGGATGGAACATCGCCCAAGAATGTTGTCATTAATCGTTGAATGATGACTTCTGAGATATTCTCAGATTTTCCTTCTTAAAATTTGACCGCTTACTGTCTCTATATTAAAATTGTCTCTTTTTATCAACAGGAAATCGTAATCAAGTGGCAGTGAGCAGCAGAACACAACAAGACGCAACAAGACGCAACAAGTAAAAACTTAATAAATCTCATCTTTAAAATTTAAATTGTTCTTATATTTTAAGAGTCATTCACGTTTTAAACTTTAATAAAACCTTTTTGCAGTTTTAATACTGTGTGGGCTTCATCACAATAGAACCTAATAGGCAGGATGGCTGCTCTGTGGGAGAGCCACAAAGAGGGCATGGGGGGTGGGGGGGGGGGGGGGGGGGGTTGTGCAGAGATGCACTGAATGTGTGGATGGGAGGGGATTGGCAAGGAGCATAGTGGGGTTTTGAAGGTAGGCGGGGTGACTGAGCGAACTGCCAGCGTACCATGCGTGAGCGACTGCACAGCCAGCCCATGAGCCGTGAGTTAGTGATTTGCCAGCCCACCAGCTGTAAGTGACTGAACTGCCAGCCCAATAATACATTCAGTCCACCCTCTTACCCCTTCACTCTTACAGTCTGTCACTTGTTTTGGGCGCAATTTCTGGCAGTTTCTCAGCCGCCAGCCTGCCAGGTGCGAGTGATTGTAGTGCCAGGCCTCAGTGAACTGAGCTGCCAGCCCTCAGTGACTGTGCTGCCAGCCCAAAAATCCATTTGGCCCACAAACTCCATACTAGCCCTCTGGAAACCAGTACCTTCGGCCGACAACACTCATACTAGCGCAACAGAAAGCTCCCACCCCCCCCCCCCCCCCCCCCACTGGCCAGCAATATTGGAATTGGTGGAGAGGTTGAATATTGCGTAGGTTGTCCAGCCCTCCCGTGCGAGCTGGGACCCAACGGGTCCCGCTTAGTCTAGTACCATGATATAAATATATACACACATGAATAATTAAACTGGTAAAGTGCAAATAACAGAAAGTTGTTGTTCATAATCAGAGTTTTGTCCGAGCCACGTTTAATAGCCTGATGGCTGAGAGGATGTAGCTATTCCTGAAACTGGTTGTTGCAGCCTTCAGGCTCCAGGGAGATGAGTGTGTGGCCAGGATGGTATGGGTCTTTGATGATACTGCCAGCATTTCTGAGGCAGCGACTGCGATAAGTCCCCTCGATGGAAGGAATGTCAGATCCGATGATGGACTGGGCAGTGGTTACTACTTTTTGTAGTCTTTTTCTCTCCAGAGCGCTCAAATTGCCGAACCAAGCCACGATGCAACCGGTCAGCATGCTCTCGACTGTGCATCTGTAGAAGTTAGCGAGAGTCTTCCTTGACAATCCGACTCTCCGTAATCTTCTCAGGAAGTAGAGGCGCTGATGAGCTTTTTTGATAATTGCGTTAGTGTTCTCGGACCAGGAAAGCTCTTCAGATATGTGCACGCCCAGGAATTTGAAGTTATTGACCCTTTCAACCATCGACCCGTTGATATAAATGGGACTGTGGGTCCCCCTCCTACTCCTTCCAAAGTCCACAATCAGTTCCTTGGTTTTGCTGGTGTTGAGGGCCAGGTTATTGCGCTGGCACCATATGGACAGTTACTCGATCGCTCTTCTGTACTCTGACTCATCCCCGTCAGTGATACGCCCCACAATAGTGGTGTCGTCAGCGAACTTGATGATGGAGTTCGCACTGTGGTTCCACTGTGGCACAAACGTGGGGTAACATTAGCGACCCTACAATCCTCAGGAACTACTCCAGAATTTAAAGAGTTTAAAAAAATTATCATTAATGCAAGCACTATTTCTGGGGCTACTTCCTTAACTACTCTGGGATGCAGCCTATCTGGCCCTGGGGATTTATCGGCGTTTAATCTATTCAATTTACCTAACACCACTTCCCGGCTAACCTGGATTTCAGTTAGCTCCTCCATCTCATTTGACCACCGGTCTCCTGCTAGTTCCGGCAGATTATTTATGTCTTCCTTGGTGAAGACAGAACCAAAATAGGTATTCAACTGGTCTCTAATGTCCTTGTTCCCCATGATCAATTAATCTGTTTCTGACTGCAAGGGACCTACATTTGTTTTAACTTATCCCTTTCTCTTCACATACCTCTAAAAACCTTTGCAGTCACTTTTTATGTTCCCTAATAGTTTTCTTTTTATAATCTATCTTCTCTTTCCTAATTAAGCCATCTGTCCTCCTCGGCTGGAATGAATTTATCAAAGTCCTCTGGTAGGCTTCTTTTTCGGGCTAATTTGTATGCTTCATCTTTTGTTTTGAAACTATCCCTGATTTCCCTTGTTATCCACGGATGCACTACCTTCCGTGATTTATTAGTTTGCCAAACTGGGATGAACACTTGTTATAATAATAATAATAATAATAATAATAATAATAATAATAATAATAATAATAATAATAATAATAATAATAATAATAAACTTTATTACGGACTCAAGGTCCAGACAAGGGACAACATTACATTAAAAATGCATTGCATATTAAATATCATAAAATAGATATAAAATCTTTGTATATCACTTATAAAAAATCATAATTTAAATATATTTTTTTAAAACACAATCCATACACCATCTAGGTTGCCATAGCAGTGTTCTCATGACATCGTGATATGCCTCCTTTTGTCTCTGCATACTTGCCTTTCCATAGTTCGACGTCAGTTTTAGTTCATCCATGAAGTCTTTAAATGCCTTCCATTGCATATCCACCGTCAACCCTTTAAGAATCAATTGCCAGTCTATCTTGGCCAATTCACGTCTCATACCCTCAAAGTAACCTTTCTTTAAGTTCAGAAGCCTTGTTTCTGAATTAATTATGTCACTCTCCATCCTAATGAAGAACTCAACCATATTATGGACACTGTTGCCCAAGGGGCCATGCACAACAATACTGCAAACTAACCCTTCCTCATTACTCAATACCCAGTCTAAAATAGCCTGCTGTCTCGTTGGTTCATCTACATGTTGGTTTAGAAAACTATCCCGCACACATTCCAAGAAATCCTCTTCCTCAGAACCCCTGCCAGTTTGATTCCCCCAATCTATATGTAGATTCAAGTCACCCATCATAACTGATTTCCCTTTGTTGCACGAATTTCTAAGTTCCTGTTTGATGCCTTCCCCAACTCCACTACTACTGTTAGATGGCCTGTACACAACTCCCAGTAGTGTTTTCTGCCCCTTAGTGTTTCGCAGCTCTACCCATATCGATTCCACATCCTCCAAGCTAATGTCCTTATTTTCTATTGCGTTAAACTCCTCTTTAATCATCAACGCTACCTCACCTTATTTTCCTTTCTGTCTCTCCCTCCTGAATATTGAATAACCCTGGATGTTCAGCTCCCAGCCTTGGTCACCTTGGAGCCATGTCTCCGTGAACACAACTATGTCATAGTCATGAACAGCTATCTGCAAATTCAACTCATCCACCTTATTACGAATGCAATAGGGGACATTTCTGGGCAGGACGCCTTTTCAGTCTCAGGTTACGATGGTTGGAAGCAATAGTCACAATACCTTTGGTTGTGTCTAATTGCATACAGAGCAGAAGAAATATTCAACGAACAAAAGATAATGTTTTTAGCATGACGTGTCAGACAGATTGAGCATGTAATGCCAGAGGAAGACCACTCTTAGTGTTGTGTGTGCAGTACTGGTCGCCAGGATATAGAACGATGGTATTCCGTTGGAAAAAAAATGTAGCAGAGATTCATCAGCATGTTACCCGGAATTGTTAGTTTGAGTTACCGGGAGCAAATGTTTTTGGTGTGGAACGTAGGCGTTCAGGGGTGGCCTTATTTAGGAGTGCGATTATATGATTGAGGTAGAGAAAATAAAACTTCATTTGACACCCCCACTCCCCAATGAACTGGCCTCAACTACCTTCGGTGGCAGAGAGTTCCAGAGATCCACCACTCTCTAGGTGAGAAATGTGTTTCTCATCTCAATCTTAAAGGATTTCCGCTTTATCCTGAAACTGTGACCCCTTGTCCTGCACGTCCCCAACATTGGGAACAATCTTCCTGCTCCTATACTCAACTGCAGTACAACTGCAGTAGAATCGCCCTGCTCCTATACTCAAATCATTTTGCTCAGAATGCTCATGGTTTAACGTGTGTGGGAAATATTGAAGAGGTATTGCAAGGTTAACCTTTTCACTCTGTGTTGTCCACGTCTGGAATGAGCTGGCAGATGAGGCTGCAGACGAGGATTGAATTATTAGACTATATTTGGACAGATATATGCATATACATAACGTATATTTTGCGCATGTATGCCCCAATGGCAGTCACATTGCACCAGCCAAGGGTTCCGACCGTTAACGTTGCCTATTCATTTGCTCCGGAGATCTGCACAGCAGCATTCTGTCTTGTTACCTTCTCTCAGCACATCGCATGATATATTGCTACGGATAGTTTGATTTCGCGTCGTGGACCCATTTGCGACAAATATGTCAGCACACATGCGTCGCACATGCACATTGAACACTGCAATACGAAATTACTTCCAGTAGTTGATCAATATTTTGATCTTGACCGCTGATTCATTTCAACATTAAATTTGTCACATTGATCAGACGTATGAAGTCCATCACGCTGAACGTCTTCTTCGCACATTGTCTAACTCTGTTGCTGATTTCAGGGAAAGATAGGAACATTAAACCTGTACCCAGGGTACCCGACTTCCACAAAGCTCACTGGTGCTTTGCCACTTACTGTATGAGCCCTGAGAAACTTACCAAACGCTGTTCGTCGATGGCGCCCAGTTTCAGGGGAAACCGTACAGAATTTTTCGATCCTGTTCAGTGTTTGCAATAGAGAAAAACACGGATACAAAAGAGGTGAGTAATCCGGTGACTTAATGTTTTTTAATCATACTATGAGTATATTATTCGTCTGTCCAATTTAAAAAAAATGTCTGTAATCTGAATGCGGTCTTCGGTACACTAACGGTTGCCTAACGTGGCAGCACAAACCTACTGACTGTTACATACATTCCTGATACATTTCCAAAACTACATCGGAATTCCATTAACTTATATGCGGCCGCCCAACTGATTTAAAATTAGATTTGCGTGCTATTTACAACAATGACCATTCAGTGTAAGCACGAATTTCACTCCATTCTTCAGCTCCTCTCTGATTTTCCTCTGTGACAGTATATAGATACATGTGTTGGTGCAGGTGCTGAGGAATTTAAACATAAACCCAAGTTCCTGCAGGATATATGTTGGGTTACTCATATATCTGTCTGTGTAAAAATAATTTTGCATTTGCCAGTTCACAGAAGATACGACATAAGGCATCCACAATAATATGAAATTGGCTGATAGAGCAAACAACAAAACAATTGACTTTTTCCGGTTTTCCACTTCTGGATCCTTCTGATTCTCGCTGTTGCTCCGCAGACTTTGGCGAACTCTATTTGCCGCAATAATGTGTCTAACTGTCAACCCATTAAACAGTAGAATTAACGCGATTGGTAATAACGGTGTCAAGATACTGTCAATTAACTCGAACGCTTTCCACATGGAAGAAGTGTAGTATGCTGCTATTGCGATGCAGCCCCATGGCACGTGATCAATTATGGCGTAAGGCTCTATTGCAAAGTAAACCGGGATACATCTGGCACAGCACAATATTGTCACAACTACTATAACCACCGTCGCAGTCCTTTCACTGCAATACCTTATCTGCAACTGTTGGCAGCATATTGCGATGAAGCGATCGAAGGTGAAAGCCACCGTAAGCCAAACGGAACAGCCCGTAGTTGCAACATTCAAAACACGTGTCAGAGCACAAATTGGAGTGATGTGCAATAAACGGGAATATATATGGATCATATTTGTCTGCTCTAATAATGCAACGACGATGACCACCATGAGATCTGCCCCGGCCATTCCCACCAGGTAACGTGTGATGCACTTGGAAAGACCGCATTTTCCACGCGAGAGGATCACGATTGCCATTAAGTTAACTGAATGGAAGCAAGAGGAACAATATTGATAAAGGAATCCTCGGTGCAAACGCAGTCAATCTCCTCGGCTCGTTTCGTGTACCTGGGGAAACAAGTCCCTACCATGGTGAAATCGATTTCCATCCTGGAGCTGATTCCAACCACCACCTGACGCAATAGGTTTCTGCCAAATACAACACGATTCCGAACTTGTTCAAATTAAAATTCTCACACGTTGGGAAAAAAAAGCTGTTAAGACATACCAACGACACTAATAGCTCGGTTACATCGTTTGTTAAGTGTACGAGTTGAGATACATCAGAATAAATAAATTTAATAACAGCTGTATTACTTAGTACTTAATGTAATATGATGAAATTAACGAAACATTATTTCCCAAATGGTAGATAGCTGACGATTGCAATGAAAGGGCCACGAATATGCATCGGCCTCTGTTAACACTTCAAATGATTTGGGAATAATAATGGCCTCTTTCATATAAACACATTTCCTGCATCCAGCTTGTCGAATTAGTCAAAATGGCTGGCAGTATCATCACAGTCGTTTTACACACGCCGGGGGTTAACAAGAGAACGAAACGCACCAAAAATAGTCAGCTTCTATTTCTTACCCGGTATTCCAAACGCGACAAGAACAGGATAGTATATGCTCGCTATGTAGTAAATTGCTGAATATCCCATTTTCCATCCAAAGCTGCGAATTGGTATAATACGCTAACTCGTTTCGAGCCATATTATACAACCAGGGCACGTCGACTATGACAATTAGTGCGACCGTCACTTCAGTCACCTCAGACACAGTCGACTGAACAAATAACCCGTCACCAACTTTCGCTCATTGCATCATTGTACAGTGAATTAGGCACCTCAAGGGATGTTGCAAACAATTATTATTTTTAGATTTCTTATGACTCTTCTCCGACTGTAATAATACAAACTTCGATTTTATACAGTGATATAGAAGATTGAATAGTATTAATGCAGGGCGAGGATCACATTTGACAATTACTTTTCATGTCACTTGCAAAACTATGAAAGGGTGTTACTTTGTTGGATGAGGTAGTGTAGTTCTGGATCTGATAATTCATAGCGATCTCTTGAATTGCTGTTGAATTGAGCGTCTGACCTTTACGTGCACAGGGAAGAGATGCGGCACAGACATTGTCACCATTTACCAAACTCTAAATACATTAACATTTGGAATGTACTTCGATGAACATATTGCATATGCTTCTTCAAACAAGCTGTGGTTACTATGAAGGTTGGGTGATAGATTGGGTGAATCAAATTGTCAGGGGTGCTGAGGAACAGGATTTCTTGTAATGTATTCGGGATAGTTTTCTAAACCAACATGTAGAGGAACCAACGAGAGAGCAGGCTATTCTGGGGGGCAGTGTTAGCTGTGAGGAGGATGCTAGGAGGCTGCAATGTGATTGGATAGGCTGGGTGAGTGGGCAAATGCTTGGCAGATGCAGTATAATGTGGATAAATGTGAGGTTACTCACTTTGGTGGCAAACAAGAATGTAGAATTGATTTAGGTCCATTGTCAAGGTACGTGAAGCCAACAGTTGTGAACCTGGGTTTTAGGATGGACAGTGACTTTAAATTAGATCGCCAAATATGCGCGGTGGTTAACTCCAGCTTCTTTCACCTAAGGAAGCTGGCGAAGGTGAAGCCCATTCTCGAGCGGCAGCATTTTGAGACAGTAATCCATGCCTTTATTACATCTAGGCTGGATTACTGTAACGCGCTCTATTTTGGTGTTGCTCGTTCTTCACTGGCTCGTCTCCAGTTGGTTCAGAATGCTGCTGCTCGCCTTTTAACAGGGACTCGAAAGAGGGAGCACATATCACCAATTCTGGCCTCCCTACACTGGCTCCCGGTGCACTTTCGGGTTCATTTTAAGTTACTGTTATTTGTTTTTAAATCTCTGAATGGGCTCGCCCCGCCTTACCTCTCTGAGCTGCTCCACCCATACACTCCTGCCCGGTCCCTCAGGTCAGCTGGTCAGCTGCTCCTGGAGGTACCGAGGTCTAGTCGGAGGCTCAGAGGGGATAGAGCCTTCTCTGTTGCTGCTCCGGCACTCTGGAACACCCTGCCGCTGCACATCAGACAGGCCCCCTCACTGTCCATCTTCAAATCCAGTGTTAAAACGCATTTGTACTCCCTGGCTTTTGACCATGCCTGAGGCTTTGCTTCTGTTTGTGGTGTTTTTGATGTTTCTTTATTTTAGATGTATTTTCCTACTATTTCTTTTGATTGTTATTTTTGGTGTGTATTAACTTTTGTTTTTGTCAATGATTAGTGATGTACAGCACTTTGTTGCAGCTATGTTTGTTTTTAAAGTGCTCTATAAATAAAATTATTATTATTATTATTATTAGAATATTATCTGAATGGTGGCGTTTGGGAAAAGGGGAGATGCAACGAAACCTGGGTGTCTTGGTACACCAGTCATTGAAAGTAGGCATGCAGGTACAGCAGGCAGTGAAGAAAGCGAATGGTATGTTATCGCTAGAATTTAGAAGATTTAGGGGGGATCTTATAGAAACTTACACAATTCTTAAGGGATTGGACAGGCTAGATGCAGGAAGATTGTTCCCGATTTGGGGGAAGTCCAGAACAAGGGGTCACAGTATAAGAATAAGGGGGAAATCTTTTAGGACCGAGATGAGAAAAACATTTTTCACACAGAGAGTGGTGCATCTGTGGAATTCTTTGCTAGAATTCGTCAACCCTTTTAGAATTAATTGCCAGTCTGTCTTGGCCAATTCACTTCTCATACCCTCAAAGTTACCTTTCTTTAAGTTCAGAACCATTGTTTCTGAATTAACAATGTCACACTCCATCCTAATGAAGAACTCAACCATATTATGGTCACTCTTGCCAAGGGGGCACGTACAACAAGATTGCTAACTAACCCTTCCTCATTACTCAATACCCAGTCTAAAATAGCCTGCTCTCTCGTTGGTTCCTCTACATGTTGACTTAGATAACTATCCCGCATACATTCCAAGAGATCCTCTTCCTCAGCACCCCTGCCAATTTGATTCACCCAATCTATATGTAGATTGATGTCACCCATTATAACTGTTTTGCCTTTGTCGCACGCATTTCTAATTTCCTGTTTGATACCATCCCCAACTTCACTACTACTGTTAGGTGGCCTGTACACAACATCCACCAGCGTTTTCTGCCCCTTAGTGTTTCGCAGCTCTACCCATACCGATTCCACATCCTCCAAACTAATGTCCTTCCTTTCCATTGCATGAATCCCCTCTCTAATCAGTAACGCTACCCCACCTCCTTTTCCTTTCTCTCTATCCCTCCTGAATATTGAATATCCCTGGATGTTCAGCTCCCAGCCTTGGTCACCCTAGAGCCATGTCTTCGTGATCCCAACTATATCAGAGTAATTAATAGCTATCTGCACATTCAACTCATCCACCTTATTACGAATGCTCCTTGCATTGAGACACAAAGCCTTCAGGCTTGTTTTTACAACATTCTTACCCCTTATACAATTATGTTGAAAAGTGGCCGTTTTTGATTTTTGCCCGGGTTTTGTCTGCCTGCCACTTTTACTTTTCACCTTGCTACCTATTGCTTCTACCCTCATTTTACACCCCTTGGTCTCTACGCTCACACATTTAAGACACCCTTTCCCTTTAACTCCATCCTCCACTATCCCATTCGACACCCCACCCCCCTTATTGAGTTTAAAGCCATCCGTGTAGCTGTGGCAAACCTGCCTGCCAGAATGCTGGTCCCACACCTGTTAAGATGCAATCCGTCCCTTTTGTACAGTTCCCCCTTACCCTAAAACAGATCCCAGTCATCTAAGAATCTAAATCCCTGCCCCGTGCACCAGTTCCTCAGCCACGCGTTCAGGTCCCGTACCTCCCTGTCCCGTATCTCCCTGTTCCTGCTCTCGCCAGCACGGGGAACTGGAAGCAAACCGGAGATAACAACACTGGAGGTCCTGCTTTTCAACATTTTTCCGAGCTCTCTAAAGTCACGCTGCAGAATATTCATCCCCTTCTTTCCGACATCGTTTGTGCCGACATGCACTACCACTTCCGAATGTTCACCTTCGCCCTTGAGGATTTTCTGCACTCTGTCCGTGACATCCTGGATCCTGGCACCGGGAAGGCAGCACACCATCCTTGCATCCCGTCTGTTGCCGCAGAAACCCCTGTCCGTACCTCTCACGACGGAGTCTCCCACTACAATGGCCTTGCCTGCCTTAGGCCTTTTTGGTTTTGGCTCAACAGCCCTATTCGCATCGCAGGCCAGTCCGCCGCTCACGTCTTCTGTCCCAACAGCTTCTAAGCGGATTAACCTGTTTACAAGAGGTACACCACCCGGGGACGTTGGCATTCCATGCTTCCCTCCCTTTCTCACTGTCTCCCACCTTCTCTCTTCCAGTACCTTAGGTGCAACAATCGTACAGTAGGACTTGTCGAGGAACGAATCCGTTTCTCGTACGAACCGGAGGTCATCCACTTGCTTCTCCAGTTCCCCAACACGGCCCTTCAGGTGCTCTACGTGGATGCACTTTTCGCATTTGTAGCAGCCAGAGGCACCAGCGGTGTCCTTGACCTCCCACATACTGCAAGCATCGCACTGGATCAGCTTGCTTGACATCTCCTTCTTTCGTCTCTACCTCTCAAGCGTATTGCGTGGTCACCTCTCTCTCAGCCTCCTAGCCGAAGACTCTCGAGCCAAAGACTCACACTTTACTCACAGGGCACTTCCGTCACAAGGCCGCTCACTCACTGCCGCTCGCTAAGAGCTGTCCTGCTTAAATTGACTGATAAATTGCCTGATTTACCAATTTGCAAAGCAAATTCCTCAGCTTTCAACTGTTTTCACCCCTCTGACTCACTTCTCTCCTCCCACTTGGGCTAGAACCAATCAGTCGTATCTCTTGCTAATCTGCTGCTGATGTTCCTCCCAAATCTACAGCAGTTCCGAACACAGACTGCCCGTCCTTGCAATGTTTGATTATCTGTAGTTTGTGTGTGTGTGTCTGTGTATACGTGTGTATGTATGTGTGGATGGATGTATGTGCGAATACATGGATGTGTGTATGTATGTGTGGATGTGTATGTGGATGTATGTGTGTGTGGATGGATGTATGTGTGTGGATGCGTGTGTGGATATGTGGATGTATGTGTGCATGTATGTGTGCGTACGGATGTGTGTGTGTGTGTGTGTGTGTGTGTGTGTGTGTGTGTGTGTGTGTGTGTGTGTGTGTGTGTGTGTGTGTGTGTGTGTGTGTGTGTGTGCGCGTGCGTATGTATGTGTGGATGGGTGGGTGTACCGGCGCTTTGTCATGCACCAGCACGCAATTACCATATGTAAGCAGTGAAACGATCGACATTAAAACAAAACGTTATTTAATCATTTATTTCCCCAATTTATTTGTTCATATTACATATAATCTTCATCAGAATATTCTACATCAGATTCCAAGTATTTTGCAGTAATAGGGTTTCTGCAGTCAACACACTTACATTAATCTGCACATGGCACACCATGCTGCTGACATGAGCATCTTTATTTCCCTGCACTTGATTTTACACAGTTTGTTTTCTTGCATTAACAGTATGTTCATTCTAGCAACGTGCTTGGTGCTGGAGGCAGATCATCCCGAGTCAATGTCTAATTCACCACCTACAATTTTCCACCCATGTCCCTTTGGACAAAAGACTGGATAGACTCGGCTTGTACTCGCTAGAATTTAGAAGATTGAGGGGGGATCTTATAGAAACTTTCAAAATTCTTAAGGGGTTGGACAGGCTAGATGCAGGAAGATTGTTCACGATTTTGGGGAAGTCCAGAACACGGGGTGACAGTTTAAGTATAAGGGGGAAATCTTTTAGGACCGAGATGAGGAAAACATTTTTCACACAGAGAGTGGTGAATCTCTGGAATTCTCTCCCGCAGAAGGTAGTTGAGGCCAATTCATTGACTATATTTAAGAGGGAGTTAGATGTGGCCCTTGTGGCTAAAGGGATCAGGGGGTATGGAGAGAAGGCAGGTACAGGATACTGAATTGGATGATCAGCCATGATATAATTGAATGGCGGTGCAGGCTCGAAGGGCCGAATGGCCTACTCCTGCACCTATTTCCTATGTTTCTATGTTTCTATGTTTCTATGTGGAAACTGTTCCAGATATTTTGAACGTACAGCAGCCTGGTAATTTCCTCTCATGCCGCTTTCTGAGAGAGCGTGTTGTTGGTGGAAGAAGTACCTCTGATTTTGTTAACAAAAGGAACAGGTTGTATCTAGCTTCATCTACTGCGGTCAGAGTGCTGGACAAATGCTGTTTGTTGACAATGAGAAGCAGTCTCTTTGTCTTTGGCGCCGGATCATCTTCTTCATCATCAGGAACTGTCTATTTAGGTAATTCGCCTGCTTCGGGCTTTTCAGCGTCTTGAAATCAATTGAAAGAGGAAAATGAAAACAGAAAAGGATTGAAATGTAAAATAAACCAATATCCTCAAATATATATTTTAATTTTGCAAATTAATATCATATGAACATAAATACAAAGAATTATTGTTTGAGTCCTATCATTACCGTTCTTCTTTCTAGACCTTGCTACAGCTCGATATATTGTTGTTATGTTGCAGAAGTGACGATAGCCCTCTGCATGACAACCAAGGATACGTTGTTGCCTCCAAATTATAGAAGATAATATGTGCCAAGGAGTAATTTACATATTTTCATGTTTTACATTGTGTAAGACAATCTATATTACTAAAACTCTGTTCTTGACCGCTTTTGGCGAACTGTGCTGCGATTTCCGAGAGAACGCCGCCACCTACGGCGGTCATCTTTGGCCACCTCGCTCAGAGCCCGCCTCCGCCGCATGTGTGCCGAGGATTTTTTCCCGTCGATTAAATATGACAGAGATATTAATGTTTTTACAACATTCCCCATTCTCTCTGCTGCCCCCGCTGAAAGCAGAGGGAGAAGGGGACTATAACATCCGGAAGTGTACTGCTTCAATCACTTTCTTCCGGACAACGAAGTGAAAGGGTCACGGCTCTCTGAGCTGCAGCTCTACTCCAAGGTGAGTCCCCTCCATATGCTTTTTCAGCCAATTGAAATGTATGTTATTAACCATTCACCATGGTCTGAAGTTTCATGGCATTTTGTTGGAAAAAGGTTGCAAATTTGTCAACTGTATTGTCTTTGAAATGTGTATTGAACATGAAATACATTTGTAAATTTGTCTATCTATATTGTCTTTGAAATGTGTATTGAACATGAAATGCATTTGTAAATGTGTCTATCTATATTGTCTTTGAAATGTTTATTGAACAAGAAATGCATTTGTGAATTTGTCTATCAATATTGTCTTTGAAATGTGTATTGGAAATAAAAAGCATCTGTTATTGTTATAATACGTTTGCAAATGTGCTTCTCTTGGGTTTTTAAATGGTTGCAACCATTTTCAGGTGAATAAAGCATGATGTCTGTATTGTCTTTGAAATGTTCATGTAAATTGAAATGGATCTGTTGCAACGTTTTGATGCAGACAAAGCACGAATAAAGCTTTTATTTGGACCAGAACTGTGTTTAAATTTAAAATTGGAGCTCATTTTGTGATTTTGGCGGTTGCAAGATGGCGGCGATGGCGTCATTTCCGGTGATCGGAAAGCCGGCTGCGATGACGTCATGTCCGGTCGGAGGCAGGATGGCGCTGCCCACAGAGTGCACGAGGTGTTGAAACATTCTACAGAACTGGTAAGTGTTTGTTGGTTGCAGCCGCAGCGGCATTGTGTTTCAGCAAAAGCTGCAATTGTGTTTCAGCAAAAGCTGCATTGTGTTTCAACAACAGCTGCACTGTGTTTCAGCAACAGCTGCAATTGTGTTTCAGCTAAAGCTGCATTGTGTTTCAACAAAAGCTGCATTGTGTTTTAATAAAAGCTGCATTGTGTTTCATCAAAAGCTGCATTGTGTATCAACAAAAGCCGCATTGTGTTTCAACAAAAGCTGCAATTGTGTTTCAACAAAAGCTGCGTGTGCGTGTGTGTTTGTTGCGGCATTGTATTTCAGCAAAAGCTGTGTGTATGTTTTTGTTGCAGCATTGTGTTTCAACAAAAGCTGTGTATGTGTGTGTGTTGCAGCATTGTGTTTCAGCAGGATTTGAAGATTCAAATATTCGGCTGCTTTCTCTACGGTAAGTGTGTGTTTGTTGCAGCATTGTGTTTCAGCAGGATTTGAAGATTCAAATATTCGGCTGCTTTCTCTACGGTAAGTGAGTGTTTGTTGGACGTTATTTAAAAGCAAATCATTTTGTTTCAGAAAAAGACTCTACAGCAGGATTTGAATATTCGTTTTAACCATATAACAACAGACCATATAACAATTACAGCACGGAAACAGCCCTACAAATCCGTGCCAAACATTTTTCCCCTTAGTCCCACCTGCCTGCACTAATACCATAACCCTCCATTCCCTTCTCATCCATATGCCTATCCAATTTATTTTTAAATGATACCAATGAACCTGCCTCCACCACTTCCACTGGAAGCTCATTCCACACCGCTACCACTCTCTGAGTAAAGAAGTTCCCCCCCATATTACCCCTGAACGTCTGTCCCTTCATTCTGAAGTCATGTCCTCTTGTTTGAATCTTCCCTATTCTCAAAGGGAAAAGCTTGTCCACATCAACTCTGTCTATCCCTCTCATCATTTTAAATACCTCTATCAAGCCCCCCCTTAACCTTCTGCGCTCCAGAGAATAAAGACCTAACTTATTCAACCTAACTCTGTAACTTAGTTGTTGAAACCCAGGCAACATTCTAGTAAATCTCCTCTGTACTCTCTCTATTTTGTTGACATCCTTCCTATAATTGGGCGACCAAAATTGTACACCATACTCCAGATTTGGTCTCACCAATGCCTTGTACAATTTTAACATTACATCCCAGCTTCTATACTCAATGCTCTGATTTATAAAGGCTAGCATACCAAAAGCTTTCTTTACAACCCTATCTATATGAGATTCCACCTTCAAGGAACTATGCACGGTTATACCCAGATCCCTCTGTTCACCTGTATTCTTCAATTCCCTGCCATTTACCATGTACGTCCTATTTTGATTTGTCCTGCCAAGGTGTAGCACCTCGCTTTTCTCAGCATTAAACTCCATCTGCCATCTTTCAGCCCATTTTTCCAAATGGCCTAAATCACTCTGTAGACTTTGGAAATCCTCTTCATTATCCACAACACCCCCTATCTTGGTATCATCTGCATACTTACTAATCCAATTTACCACACCTTCATCCAGATCATTGATGTACATGACAAACAACAAAGGACCCAACACAGATCCCTGAGGCACCCCACTAGTCACCTACCTCCAACCCGATAAACAGCCATCCACCATTACCCTCTGGCTTCTCCCATTCAGCCACTGTTGAATCCATCTTGCTATTCCTGCATTTATACCCATCAGTTGAACCTTCTTAACCAACCTTCCACGAGGATCCTTGCCAAAGGCCTTACTAAAGTCCATATAGACAACATCCACTGCCTTACCCTCGTCAATTTCCCTAGTAACCTCTTCAAAAAATTAAAGAAGATTAGTCAAACATGACCTTCCAGGCACAAATCCCCGTTGACTGTTCCTAATCAGACCCTCTTTATCTAGATGCTTATATATATTATCTCTAAGTATCTTTTCCGTTAATTTGCCCACCACTGAAGTCAAACTAACATGTCTATAATTGCTAGGTTTACTCTTAGAACCCTTTTTTAAACAATGGAACAACATGCGCAGTACACCAATCCTCGAGGACTATTCCCGTTTCGAATGACATTTGAAATATTTCTGTCATAGCCCCGGCTATTTCTACACTAACTTCCCTCAATGTCCTAGGGAATATCGTGTCAGGACCTGGCGACTTATCCACTTTTATATTTTTCAAAAGTGTCCGTACTTCTTTTACTTAGAACCTCATAGTATCCATAGCTACTCTACTAGTTTCCCTTACCTCACATAATTCAATATCCTTCTCCTTGGTGAATACCGAAGAAAAAAAAATATTCAATATCTCCCCCATCTCTTTTGGCTCTGCAGATAACTGTCCACTCTGTCTCTCCAATGGACCAATGTTATCCCTCGTTATCCTTTTGCTATTTATATAGCTGTAGAAACCCTTTGGATTTACTTTCACCTTACTTGCAAAAGCAACCTCATATCTTCTTTTAGCTTTTCTAATTTCTTTCTTAAGATTCTTTTTACATTCCTTATACTCCTCAAGCACCTCATTTACTTCATGCTGCCTATAATTATTGTAGATCTCCCTCTTTTTCCGAACAAGATGTCCAATTTCCGTTGAAAACCAGGGCTCTTTCCATTTTTTTCTGTTTCCTTTCAACCGAACAGGGACATAAAGATTCTGTACTCTTAAAATATTCCCTTTAAATGTCCTCCATTTCTCTTCTACATCTTTCCCATAAAACAAAATGTCCCAGTTCACTCCTTTTAAATCATCTCGCATCTCATCAAAGTTAGCCTTTCTCCAATCAAAAATCTCAACCCTAGGTCCAGTTATGACCCTCTCCATAATTATATTGAAACTAATGGTATTGTGATCACAGGACCCGAAGTGCTCCCCAACGCATACCTCCGCCACCTGTCCCGTCTCATTTCCTAACAGGAGGTCCAGCACTGCACTTCCTCTAGTAGGTACCTCTATGTATTGCTGCAAAAAACTATCCTGCACACATTTTACAAACTTCAAACCATCCGGCCCATTTACAGAATGTGTTTCACAGTCTATGTGTGGACAGTTGAAATTTCCCACAATCTCTACCTTGTGCTTACTACTAATATCTGCTATCTCCTTACATATTTGCTCTTCCAATTCTCGTTCCCCGTTTGGCGGTCTATAATACACCCCTATAAGTGTTGCTACACCTTTCCCACTTCTCAATTACACCCAAATAGCCTCCCTAGATGAGCCCTCCAATCTATCCTGCCAAAGCTCTGCTGTAATATCTTCCCAGACTAGCAATGCAACACCTCCACCTCTTGCCCCTCCAATTCTATCACACCTGAAGCAACGAAATCCTGGAATATTTAGTTTCCAATCACAGCCCTCCTGCAACCACGTTTCACTGATCGCCACAACATCATACCTCCAGGTGTCTATCCAGACTCTAAGCTCATCCACTTTTCTTACAATGCTCCTAGCATTAAAATATGCACATTTAAGAAACCCCCCGTCTCTTATTCTCTGATTATTTCCTTGTTTTTCTTTCTCCTCTTGTGTCCGAGTGCTTCCCTTTTCTGCTTCCTGCCTCCCATTCTGTCTACTAGCTTTCGCTATTTGAGTCCCTAGCCCCAACCATTCTAGTTTAAAGTCTCCCCAGCAGCCTTTGCAAATTTCCCCGCTAGGATATTGGTCCCCCTCGGGTTCAAGTGCAATCCATCTTTTCTGTACAGGTCCCACCTTCCCCAAAAGAAGTCCCAATGATCCAGGAACTTGAATCCCTGCCCTCTGCACCAGTCTTTCAGCCACGCATTTATCCTCCACCTCGCTCCATTCCTACTCTCACTGTCGCGTGGCACAGGCAGTAATCCTGAGATTGTTACCTGTTTAGTCCTTTTTCTTAACTCTCCTCCCAACTCCCTAAATCCTCCCTTCAGGACCTCTTCCCTTTTTTTCCTATGTCATTGGTACCTATATGTACCACGACCTCAGGCTCCTCTCCCTCTGATTTAAGGATATCTTGGATGCGTTGAGACACGTCCGAGACCTAGGCACCAGCGAGGCAGACCACCATCCTGGTCTCCCGACTGCGTCCACAGAATCGCCTATCCGAACCCCTAGCAATAGAGTCCCCAATTACTATTGCCCTCTTTTTTCCCCTACCTTTTGGAGCAATCGGGCCGGTCTCTGTGCTGGAGGCCCTTCCGCTATCACTACCCCCGGGTAGGCTGTCACCCCCATCCGTATTCAAACAGGAGTACTTATTTGCGAGTTGTACCGACATTCGAGTACTCACTCGTTCCTGCCTCTGCCCCTTACCCTTCCTTAACGTGACCCACATGTCTCTCTCCCGTGGTTTGGAGTGACCACCTCCCTATAACTCCCCTCTATGACCTCCTCACTCTCCCTGATCAGACGGAGGTCATCTAGCTGCTGCTCCAGGGTCCTAATACGGTCCCTTAGGAGCCCCATCTCGCTGCACCTGGTGCAGATGTGGACGTCTGGAGGGCCATCCGACACCATGACCTCCCACATCTGACATCAAGAACAGTACACTGCTCCGACTGTCATTCTCCCGCCTTACCCTGGATCTGATACCAGTATAATACAATAGAAACTGCTGGGATAAATCAGCAGGTATCTGACTCACAACGGTTACACAGAAAAGCTGGAGAAACTCAGCGGGTGCAGCAGCATCTATGGAGCGAAGGAAATAGGCAACGTTTCGGGCCGAAACCCTTCTTCAGACGGGTTCTGACTCACAACAGCTGCTCCTTCGTGACCTTTAAACTGCACCTTTATTATATAAACAAAAAGCACTGTACCTTTAGCCCACTGTACCCTTGGCTCACTGTACCTTTACTAAAGCACTGTACATTTAACCAGAAAGCACAAATGCTAACCTGAGGTTGCACCCAATCAGCCAATCAACTGTATATGTATGTGTTTGTGTATGTGTGTGTGTATATATATGTGTGTGTGTATATATTTATGTGTGTGTGTGTGTGAATATATTCGCGTGTGTGTGAATATATACGTGTGTGTGTGTGCGTGAATATGTGTGTGCGTGAATATATGTGTGCGTGAATATATGTGTGCATGGATATATGTGTGTGTGTGCGTGGATATATGTGTGTGTGCGTGAATATATATATCTATATCTATGTAGATATATGTATGTGTGTGGATATATATATATATGAATGTGTGTGTGAATACATGTGTGTGTGTGTGTGTATATATGTGTGAATATATATATATATATATATATGTGTGTGAGAATATATATATGTGTGTGTGTGATTGAGTCTGTGTGAGTGCGTGAGTCCGTGTGTGTGTGTATGAGTCTTTGTGTGTGTGTGTGTGTGTGTGTGTGTGTGTTTGTGTGTGTGTGTGTGTGTGTGTGTGTGTGTGTGTGTGTGTGTAAATCATTAGATATTGTCTTGGCACAACCGTCCAATTGTCCGATAAGTGCCGAGAAGGAACTTCCCTGTGTCCGGAGACATAGGTTTTGAAATTCTGCACATCTTGTCTGACGGGACTGGGTAGGAAAGGGAGTGACCGGGTTGAGGATGGTCAATGATGATGCTGTTGTTCTGGGCGAAGCAGCGTATTGTTTAAATAGTGTCAATGAAGGGATGTTGGTTTCGTTTGTGCGTCTGGGTAACGTCCACAACGCTGCAATTCCTTCGGCCCTTAAATGGAGCTGTTCACAAACTATAGGTGGACACCGAAGGCTGGAATAACTGAATGGGTCAAACGGCATCTCGGGAAAAAAGGAATTGGTAAAGTTTTGTGTCGAGAACGTACTTCAGACAAAGATTCAGGAGAAAGGGAAACGAGAGATATAGACGGCGATGTAGAGTGATATACAACATAATGATTGCTCTTCAACCTTCATAGTAACGACAGCTAGTTTGCAATATGTTCATCGAAATACACTGCAAATGTTAATGTATTTAGAGTTTGGTAAATGGTGACAACGTCTGTGCTACATCTCTTCCCTGTGCACGTAAAGGTCGGACACTCAATTCAACAGAAATTCTAGAGATCGCTATGAATTATCAAATCCAGAAACATAGAAAACAGGGGCAGGAGTAGGCCATTCGGCCTTTCGAGCCTGCACCTTCATTCAATAAGATCATGGTTGATCATCTAACTCAGTTTCCTATACTTGCCTTCTCTCCACCCCCCATGATCCCTTTAGCTACAGCGGCCACATCTAACTCCCTCTTAAATATAGCCAATGAACTGGCCTCAACTACCTTCTGTGGCTGAGAAATCCAGAGATTCGCCAGTCTCTGTGTGAATTTTCCAGAGATTCACCACTCTCTGTGTGAAACTACTCTGTGTGAGAACTACTCTGCCTCATCCAAAAAAGTAATACGCCTTTATTAGTTTTGCAAGTGACACTAAAAGTAATTGCACTTGTTAAATGTGATACTCGTCTTGAACTAAATTACATTCAATCTTCTATATCCCTGTATAAAATCTAAGTGTGTACTATTACAGTCGGAGTAGAGTAATGAGAAATCTAAAATTAATAATTGTTTGCAACATCCCTTGAAGTGCCTAATTCACTGTACAATGATGCAATGAGCGAAAGTTGTTGACGGGTTCTTTGTTCAGTGGACTGTGTCTGAGGTGACTGAAGTGACGGTCGCACTAATTGTCACAGTCGACGTGCCCTGATTGTATAATAGGTCTCGAAACCAAACACCAGTGAATGAAAGGAGTTAGCGCATTATCCACATTCGCTGCTTCGGATGGAAAATGGGATATTCAGCAATTTACTACATAGCGAGCATATACTATCCTGTTCTTGTCGCGTTTGGAATACCGGGTAAGAAATAGAAGCTGACACTTCTTGGTGCGGCTCTTTCTCGTGTTACCCCTGGCGTGTGTTAAAACGTCGACCGTTATTTCCATCACATGTGTTTCTCGCATCGTTTTCAGGGTTCAAGCTTTTGGAGTATTTTAAAATATGTTTTTCTCGGACTGTTTTCTCTTCGATTTAGATATGTTGCCGGTTGTAAACATAAACTGACTGACGCTTGTGTTTTTGTGGCCAACATTTGATCCCGCTGTAATTTCACAAATCATTACTGAAGCATTTTCTTTACGTTGATACAATCTAATAATAATAATACATTTTATTTATGGGCGCCTTTCAAGAGACTCAAGGACACCTTACAAAAAATTAGTAGAGGAAACACATGTAAGCGGAATGAAATAAATAATGGGGACATGACTAGTACACAAATTAAATACATAATTCAATTCAAAACACAATATGAGGCAATTCAAGCACAGATGAAAAGGGAAGGGGACGTGTGGCTAAGGATAGGCAGTGGAGAAGAGATGGGTCTTGTGGCGGGACTGGAAGATTGTGAGGGACACGGAATTGCTGATCAGTTGGGGGAGGAAGTTCCAGAGCCTGGGAGCTGCCCTGGAGAATGCTCTGTCCCCAAAACTGCGGAGGTAGGACTTGTGGATGGAGAGGAGACCGGCTGATCTGGATCTGAGGGACCGTGAGAGTTGGTAGGGGGAGAGGGGGTCAGTGAGATATGGGGGGGGGGGGGGGGGGGGGGGGAGATGGTGGAGGGCTTTGTAGGTGAGGACAAGGATTTTGTAGGTGAGCCGGTGGGAGATGGGAAGCCAGTGAAGTTGTCAGCAATATACAGGGTAGATAGTCAGAACACGTTTCTTTGTGGATGCAAGTGAAAGAGTGAACAACTAGAGGACATAGACTTAATTTGAGAGGGTTAAATTTTAAGTTAGAAGTGCGCGGTTGGTTTTTGCCCAGTGAATGCCGAGTACTTACAATGCGCTGCCACTCTGATGGCATAAAATTTGATGTCTGCTTATCAACGACTTTTAGGTTGGGTCATGAAGATGGAGGAATCTTAGACATACAGATCACGTACATGCAAAGTATATTAGATTAACTTGGCATCGTGTGCGACACATACTTCAAGGGTCGATGCCATCTACATGTAATTCACGGTTCAATGCCATGTGTACCATGCTTTTACAGATGTTTACATCAGGATGAGATAAATAACCGGAACCTCAATTATGTTCCATTCTATATATCGATGGTTTTAAATTTATATATAAACCGATGTAAGAATTCTTCATTCTTTCATAGATATGAATAATTAAAATATTTTAATCGCGAGTTCTACAATATGTAAAAAGCTCTGGATTTCGCATGACGTCCGCGATCTGTTACAAACAAATCATTCCAAGTCTTATGGACTACCACAGAATGACGGCTCCTCGTGAGCCACTCCTCTTGTTGAAGCTAACAGGACATATCCTCGTGGTGACCTTTATGCACGGCTATCCTCGTGGTGACCTTTATGCACGGTCCCTTCCGATGCCTCACTAGACTTTGATGATCATCTCTATGTTGGCCGATCCTCTTATAAACGTAACACGCTGTGGGAAGTTCTCAAACCAGGTTAATATACTGATAACATATTGTCTATCTGAGGTAAGAAACGGCATATATTTCTGGTCACTCTCTTGTGATAACCGGCCAATGTTACCGATATTTTTTAAGTATTACTGCTTTGCAATAATTATCAATGTCTACCATAGTAAAATGTTATTTGTAAGTTCATATCTAAGTATTAAATAATCGTGGTTCCTTTCTGTGACGTGTTTGAGTAATTGGACCAGCTGGATGTAGACAATGTAGCAAAGTTACAACATTTTGTGATTTTATAAATCAAGTCTGTACTTTATCCCATCAGTTAAAGCATAAAAATAAGTTTAATTTGTCACCTAATTCCCTTTCATTTCTTCAGTATTAAAAACGTTATGGCCATTTTCATACTCGGAAATTATCATCTTGTTCTCTATGCGTTTCCATTGACTTAACAGAAAAGCTGTGATCGAGGACAGTGAAATGGCCATAACTTTCTTAAAAAATTTAGAGAACTAATCTGAAACAAAAATGAAAAAATCTTACCTAGATTACTTGAAATTAAAGCATTTAATTTGTTAGTTACATAATTGTAGCTAATTACAAAATGCAATTCCTAGATCTAAACATCTATCAATTTCTTAAGAATAGATTAACATTTTTAATATAGCACATTTAAGTGTCCAAATAATATTCACACAAGAATTCACAATATAACATATTTTTTTAAATCTCATTGTCATGGATTTATTATATATGCATTCTGAAACAAAAATGAAAAAATCTTACCTAGATTACTTGAAATTAAAGCATTTAATTTGTTAGTTACATAATTGTAGCTAATTACAAAATGCAATTCCTAGATCTAAACATCTATCAATTTCTTAAGAATAGATTAACATTTTTAATATAGCACATTTAAGTGTCCAAATAATATTCACACAAGAATTCACAATATAACATATTTTTTAAATCTCATTGTCATGGATTTATAGGCCAAATAGCTCAATTACTTGTAAATTAATGGCCATTTAAATCAACGCCTGTGGGTTTTTCTGGAACGCGACCATTTGGAACGTTGCGGTTTGCAGTGGTTTAGATCCCCATGTGTGCATGGAAAACACTGCCGGATGGTATGGGGACTAAATCACCGTTTCGCAACATAAAATGTGAACTAAAGGTATCTTAAGGACCACTTTTATACGCAACAATAAACCGCTTTCTTTTACCTGTCACCGACATGAAATCCGTCCCCGTTGTCGGCGTTGACGGCTTTAGAAGCTGATTTTTAAATTAATCCAGCGCTGAACGAGTCGGACGATTAACAAAAAAAAATAGACAGAACGCCCGTCGGAAAGATTCTTCAACAAAGTCTTGCACTCCAACCAAATATAATGCAGGACAAGGTAAGAAAAAAAACGCGTTTTAACCCCGCCCCCCACGTCCCCTCAAACGGGCCAAAATCGCGCACACGGCCAGTGGCAGAATTGAAGCGCCGCTGAAGGTAAGTATTGTAACATACCTAGACATTGCGTTTATATAAAATAGGCCTTTATTATTCCGAAAATTAATTAAAGTGATAACAGAGGCCGATGCATATTCGTGGCCCTTTCAAAGCAATCGTCAGCTCTCTACCCTTTGGGGAAACAATATTTCGTTAATTTTATCATATTATATTAAGTAATGATCTGCTGTATCTCAACTCGATCACTTAACAAACTATGTAACCTGCCAATCAGTGACGCTGCTATGTCTTAACAGCTATTTTTCCCAACGTGTGAGAATTTTAAGTTGAACAAGTTCATTATCGTTCGGATTCGTGTTGTATTTGGCAGAAACCTACTGCGTCCGGTGGTGGTTGCAATCAGCTCCAGGATGGAAATCGATTTCACCGCGGTAGGGACCTGTTGCCCCAGGTACACAAAAAGAGCCGATGAGATTGGCTTCGTTTGCAACGAGGATTCCTTTATCACTATTGTTCCTCTTGTTTCCATGCAGTGAACTTAATGGCAATGGTGATCCTCTCCCGTGGAAAATGCGGTCTTTCCAAGTGCATCACTCGTTACCTGGTGGCGATGGCGGCGGCAGACCTCATGGTGGTCATCGTCGTTGCATTATTGGATCAGACAAATATGATCCATAAATATTCCCGTTTATTGCACATCACTCCAATTTGCGCTCTGACAAGTGTTTTGAGGGTTGCAACTACGGGCTGTTCCGTTTGGCTTACGGTGGCTTTCACCTTCGATCGCTTCATCGCAATATGCTGCCAACAGTTGCAGATAAGGTATTGCAGGGAAAGGACTGCGACGGTGGTTATAGCAGTCGTGACAATATTGTGCTGTGCGAGATGTATCCCGGTTTACTTTGCAATAGAGGCTTACAGCATAATTGATCACGTGCCATGGGGCTGCATCGTAACAGCAGCATACTACACTTCTTCCATGTGGAAAGCGTTCGAGTTAATCGACAGTATATTGACACCGTTATTACCAATCGCGTTAATTCTACTGTTTAATGGGTTGACAGTTAGACACATTATTGCGGCAAATAGAGTTCGCCAAAGTCTGCGGAACAACAGCGAGAATCAGAAGGATCCAGAAGTGGAAAACCGGAGAAAGTCAATGGTTTTGCTGTTTGCTCTATCAGCCAATTTCATATTATTGTGGATGCCTTATGTGGTATCTTCTGTGAACTGGCAAACGCAAAATTATTTTTACACAGACAGATATATGAGTAACCCAACATATATCCTACAGCAACTTGGGTTTATGTTTAAATTCATCAGCACCTGTACCAACACATGTATCTATACACTGACACAGAGGAAATTCAGAGAGGACCTGAAGAAAGGTGTGAAATTCGTGCTTACACTGAATGGACATTGTTGAAAATAGCACGTGAATATAATACAAAATCAGTTGGGCGGCCGCTTTGGAAATGTATCAAGAACGTATGTAACAGCCAGTAGCTTTATGCTGCCACGTCAGGCAACAAGATCATTTCGAATCTATACGTTAAACTGCGCCGGCGCATTAAATAACTATGGCTTGATGTTTATGTAGGGAAGCGTGTTTTCCAAGCCATTTGTTTATTTATACTTGGTGTATCCTTTCAATCTCATTGAACGGACATTTATGGAAGAAGCTATGCATATGTAATTACAAATTAAATGAAAGTCAAAAAATCGAAAAAGCTTCGGTGATCTCAAAATATAATGCAAGTGCATGTGGACAGTTGGCAACTGTTTTTGCACCGAAGACCGCATTCAGATTACAGACATTTAATAAATGGGGCAGACGAATGAAATACTCATAGTATGAATAAAAAACATCAAATCACCTGATTACTCACCTCTATGGTATCCGTGTATATATCTCGGTGGCTTGTGTAAACATTGAACAGGATCGAAAACTGCTGTACGGTTTCCCTAGATATTGGCGCTATCGGTGAACAGCGTTTGATACGTTTCTCAGGTCTCATACAGTAAATGACAGAGCATCGGGGAGCTTTGTGGAAGTCGGATACCCTGGATACACGTTTATTGCTCCTAGCATTCCCTGAAATCAGAAACAGAGATAGTCAGTGTGCAAAGAAGACGTTTAGCGCGATTGATTTCATACGTCTGATCAATGTGACAAATTTAATGTCGAAATGAATGAGCGGTGAAGATCAAAATATTGATTACATGCTGGAAGTAATTCGGTATTACAGGGTTCAATGTGCATATGGGGCGCGTGTGTGATGACATATTTGTCGAAAACGGGTCCTCGACGCGAAACCAAATTATCCACAACCAGCAATAAATCATGCGATGAACTGAGATAAGGTATCAAGGCAGAATGCTGCTGTGCAGATCTCCGGGGCAAAGGAATAGGCGACGTTAACGGTCGGGGTCCTTGGCTGGTGCAATGTATCTGCCATTGGAGGATATCTGTACAAAATATCCGTTATGTACATGTACATATCTGTCCAAATGTATTCTAATCGTCATAATTCAATCCTCGTCTGCAGCCACATCTGGCAGCTCATTCCAGACGTGGACAGCACAGAGTGAAACGGTTAACATTGCACTACCTCTTCCATGTTTCCCACATACTTTAAACTTGAGCATTATAATCATAGCCGCCAATTGGGGCGGTGGTAATGCGGGAGGGTCGGGGGGGGGGGGGGGGGGGGATCAAATGAAGTTTTATTTTCTCTATGTCACATATAATCGCACTCCTCAATAAGGCCACCCCTGATCCCATACGCTCCACAGAAAAAAGTATCTCCCGGTAACTCAAACCAGCAATTCCGGGTAACATGCTGATGAATCTCTGCTACATTTTTTTTCCAACGGAATACCATCGTTCGACATATTGGCGACCAATACTCCACACAATATACCAAGTGTGGTCTTCCTCTGGCTTCACATGCTCAATCTGTCTGGCAATTCATCCTCAATACATTACCATTAGTTCGTTGAATCTTTCTTCTGCTCTATATGCAATTAGGCACAACCAAAGGTTGCTGACTATTACTTCCAACCATCGTAAACTGAGACTGAAAAAGCGTCCTGACCAGAAATATCCCCTATTCGTTCATTCACAGGTGCTGCCTGACCCGTTGGGTTGCCCCAGCAAATTATGCTTTGCACTGTCATCCAAACGTGTTTCAGATTAAATTGCAACTCAGTGATTTTGAGGCCGAATTTTGGTTCTCATCTTCACCAATCTGATAATAGTTGTATAGGAAGTTATAGACTAAATGTCTCTGAAAAATTCCATTGTTCAGCCAGAGCTGAGCACACTACTCGGCATCTCGGCACACAATCGTGTCTGCCTTGCGCTTCTTACTTTTCGTTTCGTTACCCACGTGTTTCAGAAGTGTGATTAAAATTAAACAATACAGTTGCGACAGAATAAGCAACACTGAAGCACGCATTTGATCTTATCGTAACCAAATCAAAGATAAAGCATTCATCCTATCTCATACAAATTATAAACACGGTAAATTGTTTTCCATAGATTACTGATCCTTGTGGTCGCGCAGATGCGTTCTAAGTGTTGTGCGAATTTCTGCCTCCACCACTCATTCGGAGTCGCTCAATGTCCGAATACACGTTTCTCGCAATCCTCTAAACACTATATAGTTTAAATGTAATCAATGCCCTGTCATAATGAATACTGTTATCAATGCTTCCTTTGTTTCACCATGTATGATCAGCATGGTTTCCTCTTCTTCCAGATATCTTTTCTGGTAGCCTCCGCTCTCAACAAAAATAAATGGAGCCGATGCCATCGCTCCTCGTCAGCGAAATTTCCCGATTCAATTAACAACAGAGAATGTCTCTTCTGGGCAGTTTCCAACCGATCACAAATTACCATTCATTGCGTGGTGAGGAAAACTGCACAGTAAACATTGCCCAGGCCGACTCAATGTTTTCTTGACTGAACTAACCAATGATTGGAAGTATCCCCAAAGGTGTTTTCAGCATTTCATCCATGACGGCTGGCATTCTGTCTTACTTATATTAATGGTTTAGATAGGAATGTAGATGATAAGAGCTGTGAGTTTGCAATTGACAGGAACATAGGTCCGTCGAGCTATAGAGAATCATAGGGCCATGCATCCTACCCACACCAGTCTCATCTGCCCGCGTTGGCCCGTAGCTCTGTAAATCATTCCTATCCATGTACCTGTCCAAATTTCTATTCATTATCGCATTTTGTACCCGACTCGGCGACTTCCATCTTAAAAAACTTTTGGCCATTATCATACTCGGAAATTAGCATCTTGTTCCCTATTGCTTTTCCATTGACTTAACACAAAAGCTGTGATCAGTCAAAAGCTTATAACTTTCTTAAAAATTTAGTGAACTGAAAGACAATTTCAGTTATTATAGATTGAAGTATTCTGGAACAAATATAAAATATATTACTTGGATGAGCTGAAATTAAAGCATATAATTAGTTAGTTGTCTATTGTAGCTAGTTACAAAATTGACCGTTGTGGTGGAAATAGTAATAAACACCAAGACTGCCTAGAAAATTCAAAAATGTGATATTTTCAAGATCAGAACATTAATATTATTGTATTATATGCTGTATGTCCGTAACAGATAAGTAAATCAATTAGAATTTCTAGCAATAGACCAAGTTGTTATGCAGAAAATCAGTTGCTGACATTGGCAACTCATAATCAGTGGCATCATCATACTCCTCAGATTGTAACCAATAAGCAACTCTGTACATCTTGGTTTTCCTCAACTTTTCAATGTTGGCATTGTAAACTACAGGTTTTTGCTCTTCAAACAATGCATGACATGTCTTTCTGCCCACTACTTTCTCATTAACTATGTCCTGCAGATCATCACATTTGGAGTACAAATTGGGATAATCTCTGCGAATGCTGTCTAAATCAGTCTCTTTTGCTGGGCATTTGGATTTTACATTGCTTCTTCGGAGACATCTGTTTAAAATGGGAAGTAAATAAAACACTGACCAGCATCAACAAGTTATTATTTGCAGTTTTATGGCAGGATTCAGAATGAAAGGCAGTGACTAGTGGGGTACCGCAAGGCTCGGTGCAGGGACCGCAGCTATTTGCAATATATATAAATGATTTAGATGAAGGGATTACAAGTAACATTTGCAAATTGCAGATGGCACAAACACTTTTTCACACAGAGCGTTGTGAGTCTGTGGGATTATCTACGTCAGAGGGTGGTGGATACCGGTTCTCTGGATACTTTCAAGGGCGAGATAGATAGGGTTCTTAAAGATAGCGGAGTAAGGGAATATGGGGGAATGCAGGAATGAAGTACTGATTGTCGATGATCAGCCATGATCAAATTGAATGCGGTGCTGGCTCGAAAGGCTGAAATGGCCTATTCCTACACCAATTGTCTATTGTCTATTGCCTATTGTCTGGTGAGCTGCAATATTTCCATGCCAAAGGTTGATCTTGTAATTCGATTTAGTCTATCATGGTCAACGTCCCATCCATCTCTGTATTACAACCGGATTATTGTCCACACAAATTGTACTGGTATTAGATATTTGGGCGAAGATCCGGAAGCAAACAATTAACATCTGAAATGTCATCGATCTGGGTGTCATGGTACACCAGTCATTGAAAGTAGGCATGCGGGTGCAGCAGCTAGTGAAGAAAGCGAATGGTATGTTAGCATTCATAGCAAATTGATTTGAGTATAGGAGCAGGGGAGGTTCTACTGCAGTTGTACACGGTCTTAGTGAGACCACACCTGGAGTATTGCGTACAGTTTTGGTCTCCAAATTTGAGAAAGGACACTATTGCCATGGAGGGAGGGCAGAGAAGGTTCACCAGACTGATTCCTGGGATGTCAGGACTTTCATATGAAGGAAGATTGGATAAGACCCGGCTTGTACTCGCTAGAATTTAGGAGATTGAGGTGGGATCTTATAGAAACTTACAAAATTCTTAAGGGGTTGGACAGGCTAGATGCAGGAAGATTGTTCCCGATGTTGGGGAAGTCCAGGACAAGGGGTTACAGCTTAAGGATAGAGGGGAAATCCTTTAGGACCATGATGAGAATAGCTTTTTCACACAGAGAGTGGTGGATCTCTGGAACACTCGGTCACAGAAGGGTAGTTGAGGCCAAATATTATATAGACCACTCCTCCGAAATCCAATGGACTGACGTGTAGTACGTGACGGAACGTCACGGCCGCCATTTGTTTATGCCAAACGCGACTTCCGGGATGCCTCCCGCTGTGTAATCTCAAGCAAAGATCCTCGAGTATCTTGTGGCGCGGAACGGACTCGACAATTATACCAAAGCGCTTACATCAGGTGGCAGGGGTAAAGCAAAATAAGATAGAGGCTATATGTATATACATATATCATATATTATATACATATATATATATATATATATGAACGTGTGTCTGTGTGTGAGAGGCAAGCTAGAGATAATAAAGTTTATTCCCACGATTCAGAAGCAACTTTGACTTGAAGCATCACTATTACTTTATTTGGCTTATGAAGGATGATGATGTACATAAACCATAAAGGCAATTATATATATAATTATTTATTATCTCTAGCTTGCCTCTCACACACAGACACACATTCATATATGATATATACATATATTTTTATATACATATATAATATATATATATAATATATAATATATATATATATATATATATATATATATACATATAGCCTCTAGCTTATTTGCTAGAGGCAATAGGCAATAGGCAATAGACAATAGGCAATAGACAATTGACAATAGGTGTAGGAATAGGCCATTCGGCCATTCGAGCCAACACCGCATTCAATTTGATCATGGTTGATCATCGACAATAATATATATATTTATTTATTTATACACACACACACACACACACACACACATATATATATATATATATATTTATACACACACACACACATATATACACACATACATATATACACATACATATGCACACATATGCACACATACATATGCATTTATGGATATATATATATACTACACATATATATACATTCATATATACACACGTATAGATATAGATGCGTATATACACATACATGCATAATATACATGCAGATATACACATACATGAATATTATACACACATATATACGCATATGATCATTTCCCAACGATCAATAGATTTAGGATCAGTTCCTGTGGATTGGATGATAGCTAGTGCTATCCCACTTTTCAAGAAAGGAGCGAGAGAGAAAACCAGGAATTACAGACCAGTTAGTCCGCATTTGGTGGTGTGAAAGATGCTGTAGTCAATTATTAAAGATGTAATAATGGGGCATTTGGATAGCAGTGAAAGTATCAGTCCAAGTCAACATGGATTTATGAAAGGAAATCTTGTTTGACTAATCTTCTGGATTTTTTTTTGCCACAAGGCTTGGTGTTGGGGGCCGCAACTGTTTACAATATATATTACTTATTTGGAAGAGGGGAATTAGGAGAAAAGCTAGTGCGTGCATACTTTAATATTTAAATTCAGCCCATGAATTGTCAAATAACATGGGGACCTTCTTGCTTTTTTTGAGACATGGATTTTTAAAATGTGAATGTCTCATAACAACACATTTGTGGGTCACCTTTCTGTTGCGCTATTATGGGTGTTGTGGGCGGAAGGGACTGGTTTCCAGAGGGCTTGTAATGGACATTGTGGGTCGAAAAGATTCTTGGGCTGCCAGTTCAATCACTGAGTTCAGATACTCAGTCACTGATGCAGTACAATCACTCAGACCTAGCAGACTGGAAGCTGAGAAACTGCCAGAAATTCTGCCCAAAACAGGTGACAGATTCTGTGAGAGAGCAGGGGGGAGAGGGTGGTCTGAATGGATTATTGGACTGCAGTTCAGTCACTTACGGCTGGTGGGTTTGGGCAGTTCAGTCACTTACAGCTGGTGGGCTGGCAGTTCACTTACTCACGGTTCGTGGGTTGGCAGTTCAGTCACTGACAGCTGGTGGGCTGGCATTGCAGTTACTGACGGCTGGAACCGATATTGCTCCAACACACTCAATTTTTAATATTTTATAATAGAGATCCATTAACATGGTTAACATTTTATTTCCGACATGCATGGTTAGATTTACACAATTCACATTATTCTGTGCGCGAGATATACAGGGTTTGCATTGTTCAGCATATCAGCTAACCAGTGAAAGTGATGTACAGTTTAACGTATGCAACACAATGATACAAAGCACCCCTGCTTACACCAAAGAGCAAAACATCCAACGTAAGATACAATAATAAATAAATCGCCATTTGCATTAGTTGTGTGCAGTTAACAAATCACAATTTCACACAATATACACAATGCTTGTTGGAAAACTGGTCAAGTTCAAAGTGTAAAAGAACAAAGAAAATAAAGGCAAGTACTTGGCTGACAAGTACTCCGGAGTTCGGTGCAGGAGATCTTGTCGACGAATATTCTGAACCCACTGTTGACATCTGAAATTATAGGAAATATCAAGGGGGGGGGAGGGGGAAGGAGGGAAAGAGGGAAG
>JAWMAR010003387.1:42500-81704 GCA_036785375.1 Leucoraja ocellata | reverse complement strand
GCAGTGATTTCTGTTGTATGAAGGCATGAATAATTGAAGATACAGACTCCAGTCTGAGACTAACTGTTTGGTCCACTGTGTAACTAATTATTGCCCTCCTTAATGTCTCCGAGACATGTAATACGTGCAACAGGCTCCACAAATTTGTAGATGCTCAATCAAATGTGTCACTAATGACACATCTATAAGTTTGCAGATGACACCACTGTCGGATCACGAACAATGATGAGACAGTGTACAGGAAGGAGAAAGAGTACCTCGTAACTTAGTGTCAAATTAACAACACCCCCCTCAATGTCAGCAAAATGAAGAGCTATTTATTGACTTCAGGATGGGTTGTGGAATACATGCCCCAATTATAGTGCCGATGTTCAAATGATTCTAAGGCGTAAGATTACCAACAGTTTTTAATGGAGCAATCTCATTGAAACAACAGCCACTGTTCCCAGTTATCAAACTACTGAATGGTCCTTCGATGAGCTAGGCACGTCCTGATTCTCCTACCTAACCCATTTTCTCTGGAACAGTTGCATGACAATACTGAGAATTATATTTTGCAGTCTCCCATCTTTCCCTTCACTCTACATTTTGCTCTTGTGATGTATTATGTGATTTGATTGACTAGCATGCAAGTTAAAGCTTTTCACTGTACTGCACACACGTGACAACAATAACCATAAACCGACTGCTATCTGTTAAATCTTGCAAATTACATGACAGGATTAAGTAAACCATAGGCTTTGGTTTCTCCCAGATTAACAAAGTGGCATCAAGGCTCAAGATCTTGCAGAAAAGGCTTTATGGCCTCCCTTTGTGAAAATGTTACAGCAGAATGAATTTGTGGGAATCCTTGATCTGTGGCTGTTCAAAATGGAGGGGGACAACCTGGAAGGCTTTTTGACCCAGAAGTCTCTTCAGGAAATCAAAGAGTCTCAAACATATCCTCATAAGCCATTCACTCATATGGACATTCAGTAGCAGAAACTTTACCTTACTCCAAGGTCTACAACACCAGTTCTCTCAAAACTGACAGAACTGGAATGGGAGCAGTGATCCTCTACACTGCGAGATTGCTCATAAACAAGGGATATCAAAGTGGACAGTGAAATATATCTCATAATAATAATAATAATAATAATTATAATCATCTTTATTTATATAGCACTTTTCAACAAAACCAGTATTTGAACCAAAGTGCTTTACAGAGATTGACTAAATTAATTGAACATATCAAATGTCAATATATCCATACAAAACAAAAAAGAGAAAAAAAGAAAAAAGACACAGAACAGTACACTATAGAAATCAACATGAAACGTCCCCTCACTGCAGAATTCACTGTGAGGGAAGGCACTAAAACTATCCAGTTCTCCCCCTCATAGTCCACCCGAGGTCGGGGTCTATATGTGGCCTCCTCAGCCAACTCGATGTTCTCAGGCCCTCTGCCGCGAAACTGGATCATCGGCGTCGGGTGAATGCATGGAGGAGATTATCCACAACACTCAAGAAGCTTGGCACTCTTCATTCCAAAGTACACTGGTTTTGCAAGCTCACACCTGCCTTGAAACGTGCGCTGTGTGTGGGAATGTCTTTAAGGACTAAGCAGCTTTCACTGTTCACCTGAGAGCCTGTGTTGAACAGTAGTACAGAGAAAGGTCACCAATCTTCAGTGTTATTGTTTCCTTTATATTATTTAATTTTATATTATTTCAATTCTTTCCTTTTGAATGACTTTGGGTAATTATTTATAGGCTGTCGGTTGGTCAGTCGGTCGGTTAGTCGAGTGACACACTGGACAGGAAGTAATGTGACAAAGTGGGAATGTGTGATGGAGTTACACACTGTCGAGGAGAAGTGATGGATGTACACACAATGTAGTAGTACTGATGGACTGACACACTGTGGGGGAATATTGTTTGAGTGACAACGTAGGTAGTACTGATGGATTTCAAAACCATGCGGTAGGACAAATGGAATGAAACACTATTGGGTGTACAGAGGAGCGAGGCACTGTGGGGTAGCACTGATCAATTAACACACTCTGGGCTAGTTCTAATGCAATGACACAGTGTGGGACGGACTGTTCCAGCTGCTACAGTCAGGCAAACGTCTCCGTTGCCATGTGGTGAGAACAGAGAGGTTGAGAAGGAGTTTCTTCCCAGAGACCATTCGGACTGTAAACGCTTATCTCACCAGGGACTAACTCTACAGAACGTTTTTCCTTCCATTATTTATTATGTAAAGGAATATGTGTGTTATGATTGTGTTTATAATTTGTTTGGTTGTTTGTCTTTTGCACAAAAGTCCGCGAGCATTGCCAGTTTCATTTCACTGCACAACTCGTATGTGTATGTGACAAATAAACTTGACTTGACTTGACTTGGGGTAGTACTGATGGAGTGACAGAGTGGGGTAGTACGGACAGAAAGACACGCTGTAAGGCACTACTAATCGACGCTGTGTAGTATTACTGATAGAATGAAACATCGTTTGACAATACTGACAGAGTGACACACAGTGCAGTTTCACTGATGGATTGGCACACTATGGGGTATTAGTGATGGAGTGATGCACTGTGGGGTGGTACTAATGGACTGACACATTGTTGTGTGGTATTGATGGAGTGATACACTATGGGATAGTACTGATAGTATGATACACAATGGGATATTACTGATGAAATGACACTCTTCACACCTGTGCATGCAGGTGGCGGGCAGTTCTCCACTTAGTAAGCCAACAGCATCACAGACTGACAGATTCAATAACAATGTGAAAGGCCACCAGGTAAAATTCACGGAAACCAGACTGACTCCGTAACAAATACAATGAGCGGGATTGAGCTACCTTGAAGATGATTTGGCTCAAAACAATCCATGGACCAGGAACTCAACTCAGAATGTTCTGTGGGTTCGAACAGAACCGTTTCCTTCAGTCACCTCGTGCTTTGCCACGTAACAAATTATTTACCACAGGATTAATATGAACTAGACCAAGTGCAGACCCATTGGGCCTGCTACCCCCAACGCAAGGTTCCACAACTCACCTGTTCCCCCAATGCAAGCTGTTCCCCCAACTCAATATTACACCACTCACGCATAGCCTCAAACTGTGCAGGCACGACTCATTTCTCCTCATCCCCCACCACTCACTGCTCCTCTTCACCCTCCCACTCCAATCCACAGAAAGGGAGGGAGGTAGAAATAAATTGTGGTAGAGTGGGAGGGGTGGTACAGGGGAGGGGGGTGTGAGGGTAGAGAGGGAGGGTGTGTGAGGGGGTGTGGTAGAAAGGGAGAGGGATAGAGAGGGTCGTGGTAGATAGGGACGGGGTAGGTAGGGAAGGGGTAGAGAGGATGAGTGAGGGTAGAGAGGGAGGGGGCGAGAGATGGACTGTACACGTGACAACTACCCTCTATACCCTCTCCTCTCCCTCAATCTCCCACTCTCCCTCCTCACCTCCCCGGGATCTTTCCCCTCTCCACCCAACCCCCGCCCATCTCCCACCTCCACACCTTCCCACCCTATCTCCCTCCTACTCATTTCCATCATGCTCTTCCCCTCACACACATTCCCTGCCGCAGCAGCTACCCAGGTCATAGAGCAGTGCCAGGAACTCAGTCTGGTTCTTGTACTCGTCCCGGCCCTGTCTGTAGAAAGCAGCCGTCAGCTCACCGCAGCCTGGGCTCCAGTCGAGACCCCTGTCCCCAGAAACAGGCGCGTCCTTGGTTCCAGCAGCGGCTTATTTCTCAGCCCCAGTCGTGCCCCCACCACAAGCGCCGGGCGTGGCCCTCATTCCAGCTCCAGCACCAGGCTCTGCTTCAGTCAAGGCTCAGTCCCCGGGCTCGGCCCATGCCAATCCTCGTTTAAAGTGAGCGTTGGAGTGTCCCACCTTCCCGGAATGTCCCCTCCTGCCTTGCGAGTGCATTGTGACGTCACTCGGATTGTGTTCCCGAAGATTCAGATTCAGATTCAACTTTAATTGTCATTGTCAGTGTACAGTACAGAGACATCGAAATGCATTCAGCATCTCCCTGGAAGAGCGACATAGCATATGATTTGAATAAATAATTACATTAGCATATATACAGACATAGTATATGTCCGGGGGGGGGGGGGGGGTGATTGGCAGTCACCGAGGGACGTTGTTGAGTAGAGTGACAGCCGCCGGGAAGTAGCTGTCCCTGGACCTGCTGGTCCGGCAACGGAGAGACCTGTAGCGCCTCCTGGATGGTAGGAGGGTAAACAGTCCATGGTTGGGGTGAGATCAGTCCTTGGCGATGCTGAATGCCCTCCGCAGACAACGCTTGCTTTGGACAAACTCAATAGAGGGGAGCGAGGAACCGGTGATGCGTTGGGCAATTTTCACCACCCTCTGCAATGCCTTCTGGTCGGAGACAGAACAGTTGCCATACCATACTGTGATACAGTTGGTAAGGATGCTCTCGATGGTGCAGCGGTAGAAGTTCACCATGATCTGAGGAGACAGATGGACCTTCTTCAGTCTCTTCAGGAAGAAGAGACGCTGGTGAGCCTTCTTGATCAGAGTTGAGGTATTGTGGGTCCAACAGAGGTCACCGTAGATGTTGACTCCCAGGAACCTGAAGCTAGAAACACGTTCCACCTCCGTCCCGTTAATGTGGATGGGGGTGTGCGTGCCGCCCCTGGACTTCCTGAAGTCTACAATGAGCTTCTTGGTCTTCTTGGAGTTAAGGGCCAGGTTGTTGTCAGCGCACCATGCTGCTAAGTGCTGGACCTCCTCCCTGTAGCCTGACTCATCGTTGTTGCCGATGAGGCCAATCACCGTTGTATCATCTGCATACTTGATGATGGTTTTAGTACCAGGTACAGGTGTGCAGTCATAGGTGAAGAGGGAGTAGAGGAGGGGGCTCAGCACACAGCCCTGTGGAACGCCGGTGTTCAGGGTGAGGGTTGAAGAGGTGTGCTTGTCTAACCTAACAGACTGGGGTCTGTTGGTTAGAAAGTCCAGTATCCAGTTGCAGAGGGAGGGGTCGATGCCCAGGTTACCGAGTTTGGTGATCAGTTTAGATGGTATATTGGTGATGAATGCTGAGCTGTAATCGATGAATAGCATACTTATGTAAGTGTCTCTGTTGTTGAGGAGCGAGAGGGCGGAGTGAAGTGCCGTTGAGATGGCATCCTCCGTAGTTGAGTTTGAGGAAATCGCACTGTTTTTGAAATTTTAATGACCAATAACTTTGGATATATAGGTGGAAATGTGACGGGAAGATGCTTATTGCCACCACTGGAAAAATCTGAGTAGGGTGTGTGAAAATGGGAAGGCTGTGACCTAGCGTTTGGAAGATGATAGGAATGAACTAGATTGGCACACATGCAGAGACACAAACAAGATGAAGACCTTTAGTTATATAAAGGTAACCTCAGGGTTCAAACTGATTTCTGTTGACTATTTCTTAGTTGGTTGCAATTCCCGTTGTGTCCAGTGAACCTTCTGAAAACTCAGCGGGTGAGGCAGCATCTAGGGAGAGAAGGAATATGCGACGTTTCACGCCGAGACCCTTCTTTGAGACCCTTTTAATGTCACCTATTCCTATCTCCATGGATGCTGCCTCACCCGCTGAGTTTATCCAGCTTTTTTGTCTAACTTCCATTTTTCCAGCATCTGCAGTTCTTCCTTAAACGAAACATCTCGTAAGTCGTTCAGTGTTAAACATTATTTCAAAATTTCAATGGAGATCACGTTTAACTATAACAATATATTCCAAGCAAGTATATGAATCTCGGTATAGGATTCGCCAATGTTGATTAAAGGCAAATCAGTGACTGGGCATTTAAAGAACCATTAACAATGGAATCGAGGGTATCTCTGGGCTGAAAAATCATCACGAACACACTCTTGAATGCGCCGTTTATCATTAATGTGGGTAGTTTTTTTTTATGAACACATCTTGGTACACATTGGCGAATACTCCCTGGTTTTGTTACATTGTTACGGGTTATGTTTTCAATTACCTGGTCAGCGATTGAGTTTCTTCATTATATTCTCACCCCCTGTGTCCCGTGTGTATTGATTCTGCTGCTCAATACTTTAACAGTCAGACATATTTTGCTGGTTAGCAGAGCCCGCAGGAGTCTCCGAGATCAGAAATGTGCCAAGAGCTCCAGTGATCCCGAAATGGAGAATCGAAGGAAATCGGTGATATTGTTGTTCATTATTTCTGGGAATTTTATTTTGTTATGGGCGGTATTTACCTTCTATTTAATATGGCAACGAATATGGAATTTGGGATATTCAGGTTTTTTTTCTTCCTCCCTTTCTATCGGAAATAGGATTTATGCTGCAACTGCTTAGTTGTTGCACAAACACGTGCAGACAAAGTTTAGAGAGCAGTATTTGACTGATAAGAACAATTAAACACTGCACGATGATAAAGGCTGAGACAATTACAGTGTCAATGGTTAGAATCGTAGATTTATAGAGAGATGCTGCAAGCTCACAGCCTCTGTGTTCATTGAGACCACGCCGAGCATCAACCTGATACCTACACTAATCTGACATCGATTGCATTCTCCATATATTCTATTACCCCTATAATCCCCCCACCCCGCTATTCAAAATTCAGCAGGATACTCGGGGGAATATACAGTGTGCGCCCCAACCTCATCATTGAAATATGGGAGGACCAAGTGCACGAGTAACTCAGCGGGTTAGGCAGCATCGGCGAAGAAAATGTATAGGTGGCATTTTGAGTGGGGAAACGTCTGCTGACTGATTGTGGGGTGGGCGACAATGAAAGCAAGCAAAGACCAGGACAAACCAGGGTCATTAACACATTAGCTCAATCAGGGTGTTTCCTTGAACTGTGTGATCTCAAGACGGACACGTCGTTGTGAGCTGCCAACTGCTTTAACCGACTTTAAATGGAGGAGGGGGAATGATTTACCAATGGGTTGTAGTCAAACAAAGCATGAGACACCTGCGCCTGACCTCACTCTGTTAATTGAGGCGGCTCAGGACAGAAATGTATGGTAATGGGAAGGGGAGTTAAAATGGTTCGCCACAGGAAGATTCAGTAAGCCTTGACATAAGGTAGTACATCCATGGATAACAAGGGAAATCAGGGATAGTATCAAAGCGAAGGATGATGCGTACAAATTAGCCAGAAAAAGCAGCATACTGGAGGACTGGGAGAAATTCAAAGACCAGCAGAGGAGGACAAAGGGCTTAATTAGGAAAGGGAAAATAGATTATAAAAGAAAACTGGCAGGGAACATAAAAACTGACTGCAAAAGTTTTTATAGATATGTGAAAAGAAAGAGATTAGTTAAAACAAATGTAGGTCCCTTGCAGTCAGAAACAGGTGAGTTGATCATGGGGAACAAAGATATGGCGGACCAATTGAATAAATACTTTGGTTCCGTCTTCACTAAGGAAGACATAAATAATTTGCCGGAAATAGCAGGGGACCGCGGGTCAAAGGAGTTGGAGGAATTGAGTGAAATCCAGGTTAGCCGGGAAGTGGTGTTGGGTAAATTGAATGGATTAAAGGCCGATAAATCCCCAGGGCCAGATAGGCTGCATCCCAGAGTACTTAAGGAAGTAGCTCCAGAAATAGTGGATGCATTAGTAATAATCTTTCAAAACTCTTTAGATTCTGGAGTAGTTCCTGAAGATTGGCGGGTAGCAAACGTAACCCCACTTTTTAAGAAGGGAGGGAGAGAGAAAATGGGGAATTGCAGACCAGTTAGTCTAACATCGGTAGTGGGGAAACTGATAGAGTCAGTTATTAAAGATGGAATAGCAGCACATTTGGAAAGTGGTGAAATCATTGGACAAAGTCAGCATGGATTTACGACAGGTAAATCATGTCTGACGAATCTTATAGAATTTTTCGAGGATGTAACTAGTAGCGTGGATAGGGGAGAACCAGTGGATGTGGTGTATCTGGACTTCCAGAAGGCTTTCGACAAGGTCCCACATAAGAGATTAGTATACAAACTTAAAGCACAAGGCATTGGGGGTTCAGTATTGATGTGGATAGAGAACTGGCTGGCAAATAGGAAGCAAAGAGTAGGAGTAAACGGGTCCTTTTCACAATGGCAGGCAGTGACTAGTGGGGTACCCCAAGGCTCAGTACTGGGACCCCAGCTATTTACAATATATATTAATGATCTGGATGAGGGAATTGAAGGCAATATCTCCAAGTTTGCGGATGACACTAAGCTGGGGGGGCAGTGCTAGCTGTGAGGAGGATGCTAGGAGACTGCAAGGTGACTTGGATAGGCTGGGTGAGTGTGCAAATGTTTGGCAGATGCAGTATAATGTGGATAAATGTGAGGTTATCCATTTTGGTGGCAAAAACAGGAAAGCAGACTATTATCTAAATGGTGGCCGATTGGGAAAGGGGGAGATGCAGCGAGACCTGGGTGTCATGGTACACCACTCATTGAAGGTAGGCATGCAGGTGCAGCAGGCAGTAAAGAAAGCGAATGGTATGTTAGCTTTCATTGCAAAAGGATTTGAGTATAGGAGCAGAGAGGTTCTACTGCAGTTGTACAGGGTCTTGGTGAGACCACACCTGGAGTATTGCGTACAGTTTTGGTCTCCAAATCTGACGAAGGACATTATTGCCATAGAGGGAGTGCAGAGACGGTTCACCAGACTGATTCCTGGGATGTCAGGACTGTCTTATGAAGAAAGGCTGGATAGACTTGGTTTATACTCTCTAGAATTTAGAAGATTGAGAGGGGATCTTATAGAAACTTACAAAATTCTTAAGGGGTTGGACAGGCTAGATGCAGGAAGATTGTTCCCGATGTTAGAGAAGTCCAGGACAAGGGGTCACAGCTTAAGGATAAAGGGGAAATCCTTTAAAACCGAGATGAGAAGAACTTTTTTCACACAGAGAGTGGTGAATCTCTGGAACTCTCTGCCACAGAGGGTAGTTGAGGCCAGTTCATTGGCTATATTTAAGAGGGAGTTAGATGTGGCCCTTGTGGCTAGGGGGATCAGGGGGTATGGAGAGAAGGCAGGTACGGGATACTGAGTTGGATGATCAGCCATGATCATATTGAATGGCGGTGCAGGCTCGAAGGGCCGAATGGCCTACTCCTGCACCTAATTTCTATGTTTCTATGTTGACAGATCAAAATAATGAGCCCCCCCACAAAGCGGTTCTTAATCTTACTATTAAATTTAATCTTACCGCCCATGGTCAGAGTCGGTCCAATATTGTCGTCAGGTGATCGTAACTTGTTGAACGAAAAGAACAAATTGGAGAAAAAGAAAATGTGGCGACTTTTCTGGACAAGAGAGTTTGAGTGGTTAGATTGTATGGGGAGGTGTGATGACATGTATTTACTGACAGAGAGACATAGAGCACGGAGTCATTTGCGTTTTACGAATGTTCAGATTATTGAGTGAACCGTATGTTGTTAATTGAGGTTCAAGACAGAAATGTATGGTGTGGTAATGTGACGGGGAGATACAATAGTTAGCCACTGGAAGATCCAGTAGGCCTTGACAGATCCTACATATATGTTCAGCATACCGGCCGTGTGTCTAAACTTGGTCTCGGAGATTTTCAGGAGCCCACATGTGGAACACTGGATGCAGTAGATGAGGTTAGTGGAGGTGTATGTGAACTTGTTGTCAATTTGAACTAATGGTCATCTGTTGATGAGGAGGTACAGGATCCAGTTGCATGTTCACATGAACTTGTTCACATGAGAAGGTTCAGAGGGGATGCCCATGTTGAACTCGGAGCTGCAATCGATGAACATGAAGGGGAGAAGAAAGGTGGGGGAAATTGTCATAAGTGTGAACATACTGCAACTAAAAAGTCAATTTGGAGAATATATAAACAGTTTTAGGAAATGTTTAGATTACTAGGCCTAGTTGGCTGGAGTAAACTGAAACATAGGGCTGATCATGAGAAAAGTTGTGTTGCTTTACAACACGCAGTTGCCAGATAATTGGGTGAATGAGGAAAGAGAAAGTTAGAGCTAACCCCGACATATCAGTTGATGTGCAGATGGCAGACTGTGCATTGCCTGTTTACAAATATATGTTACTAGCCAGCACCACCATTCAATGTGATCACGGCTGATCATCCAAAATCAGTACCTCTTTCATGCTTTTGTTTCAACCTGGAGCTAGGTTAGACGGCCTGCGAGTTGGGGGCAATGCGTGAGTGGATGCGGCGGGGATGGGGTAAAAAGGAGCAAATTAATAATATTACTATAATATCAAGGTCAGTGTTTGTGTGTCTGAGGGTGGTTAGTGTGTGTGTGACGCTCTCTCATCTCCCCGCCCCTCTCTCAACCCTCCGTTCTCACCCCATTTCTCCCCTGCATCTCTCCACCCCATTTCCTCACGTCACCTCTTACCCCCTCCTCCTCCCTTCCCCCTCTACAACCCCCCTCTTATCCTCCCCCTCTCTCCCCTTCATGCCCCCTCTCTCTACACAGCTCTACCCTGCCCCATTTCCTCACTGTCCCCCTCTCTGCCCCTTCTCTCTTACCCTTCTCTCCCCTCTCTCTCCGCTCCCCCCTCTACCTTCCTCCCCACTCCTCCACTCCACCCCTCCCCCCTCCCACCATGCCCTCTCTAACCCTCCTTCCCCCATTCCCCTCCCTCCTCTCTGTCTCTGCCCTCACTCTCTGTCCCTGCCTCCCCCCCCCCGTCTCTCTCTGTCTGCCCCCCTCTCTCTGTCCCTGCCCCTCTCTCTCCCTCTAGTTGCGCCTGCGAGTTGGGGGCTATGCCTAAACGGATAGGGCGGGGATCGGGTAAAATGAGTGAATTAATATGAATATAATATTTAAGGGGTGGTTAGTGTGTGTGTGTCTGTGGTGATGGGTGTGTAATGCCGCAGTCCACCCCCTCCCCGCAACCGCGTGTTGCAATGAAGAATGGTTTGTGTTTCTGTGGCTAAAAGGATCAGGGGGTATGGAGAGAAGGCAGGTATGGGATACTGAGTTGGATGATCAGCCATATCGAATGGCGGTGCAGGCTCGAAGGGCCGAATGGCCTCTACACCTGCACCTATTGTCTATGTTTCTATGTCTATGTTTCTATAACTTTTTTTTAATACTGAAGATATGAAAGTGAATTAGGTGACAAATTAAACTTCTTTTTATGCTTTATCTGATGGGATAAATTGCTGACTTGATTTTTAAAATCTCAAAAATGTGTAACATTGCTAGATGGGGGCACGCACATTGAATTCTCTCAATGTTGTTATCCCTTGCTGTCTCCTCCCCTTCCAACATCTCCTTCAGCTTTCTGGCTGTCTCCTCCTGCTTTTCCCTTTCTCCACCCCGCCCCCCACCATTCTGAAGAAGGGTTTCGGCCTGAAACCTTGCCCATTTCCTTCGCTGCCTAGATGTTGCTGCACCCGCTGCGTTTCTCCAGCATTTTTGTCTACCTTTGATTTTCCAGCATCTGCAGTTCCTTCTGAAACAAATAACATTCACCAATGATCTTTGTTGCCGCGTGGAGTCAGTCGCATGCTGGTGGGACAGGGTCATGAGCGCGCTACAGTTACAGCTCCATTCACAAAATCCTTTGTTCTCTCTCACCTCACCGGCCCGCCCACTGACGCGTGATTGGTCGTTTCAGTTCACTATGACCCGCCCAATGACGGGTGATTGGTCGGGCCAGATCATCATGCCCGCCCCCGTAAGTGTGATTGGTGGGTCCAGATCACTATGGGCCGCCCACTAACGTGTGATTGGCTGTCCGAGATCACCATGCCCGCCGCCTGGTGCGTGATTGGTCGGTCCAGATCACTATGCCCGCCCCCTGATGCCTGATTGGTCGGCCCAGATCACCATGCCCGCCCCCTGGTGCGTGATTGGTCGTTTCAGTCCACTCTGACCCGCCCCCTGATGCGTGATTGGTCGGCCCAGACCACGATAGCCCGCCGCCTGATGCGTGATTGTTCGGGCGAGACCACGATAGCCCGCGCTCTGATGCGTGATTGGTCGGGGCAGACCACCTTAGCCCGCCCCCTGATGCGTGATTGGTCGGGCCAACCACCATAGCCTGCCCTCTGATGCGTGATTGGCTGGCTGAGATCACCATGCCCGCCCCCTGATGCGTGATTGGTCGAACCAGACCACATTAGCACGCCCCCTGATGCGTGATTGGTCGGGCCAGACCACGATAGCCCGCCCCCTGATGCGTGATTGGTCGCCCAGACCACGATAGCCCGCCCCCCTCCCCGCTGAGCGCGTGATTGGCCCGCGCCATCCCTTCTCTCCAGGGATGCTGCCTGTCCCGCTGAGTTATAGGGAGGTTTCACGGCAGTGGGGTCACGACCCATGACCCATACGGTTGCTACGCTACGCCAAGTGGAGTACACGCGATGAACTGCAGGTTGGCACTTGATCTTTGTTTCCAGCGTAGCGGGCCCGTTAAAACCCACCGCTGAAATTGTCAATGTTTGCCTGTAAATAACTATGGAAATGGGGATAAGCGTGAGGGACATTTAACCAACTTCACAATCCCAAAAGTGAGGAGAAATGACGGTAGATAGAAGCGGGAGCTGAAGGGACAACAACAGCCAGGGTTCTTGGCGAACATTGGCCGTTTTGCTCACTGCATTTCATCAACTAAGCCATTATTTGTGTTTTTTTCTTGATTCCTTTGACATCTAAAAAGTTTCAGAAGTGATAAATCTGGCTGTAATTTTTTTTAATCGTCCATGGTTCTCGTGGGTTTTACATACAAAATGAAAACGCACCTGAAGAAAAATTTACAGCCAGATTTATCACTTCTGAGAATTTTTAGATACCAAAGGAATCAAGAAAAACACGAATAATGCCTTACTGTTGATGAAATGCAGTGAGCAAACGCGACAATTCCCAATATTCTCCATGTTTACCATGTTCCACACTTACCTCGACTCCCACAATTTTTTTCAGCGCAAAAATTCAACATTTTGGCGGTTTTTAACAGGTAGGAAAGTAGCGTTTCTAGCATTAATAACATATACCGGAAGTGACGGATGTCTTCCAGTTGGATTTAGCGGCTCCGTGCGTCGAGCCCAATGACCCAATGACCTTTCGTGCATTTCCCTATAGAGCCAGAGACAGACAAAACAAACAAACACCCGTGCAAGCTATTCACATATGGTCAGTATCTGTACATATAATAGTGTTATTTATTCATGCGGCGAATTAGATTTCTGTACATTCATCACCTATCGTTCCAGAGAGTACTCGTGGAAAAAACTTTAAAAACGCGCGCAAACGTTGTAATTTGGCTGTACACAAAAATGCCGGAGAAACTTAGCGGATGCAGCAGCATCTCTAATGAGCGAAGGAAATAGGCAACGTTTTGGGCCGAACCCCTTCTTTACACTGATGGGGGGGGGGGGGGGGGGTGCGGCGATAAGAAAGGAAAAAGCAGGAGGAGTAACCCGAGGGCTAAGGGAGAGATAGGGAGGGGAGGAGACAGCAAGGGCTAACAGAATTGTGAGAATTCAATGTTCATGCCCCCAGGATGCAGACTCCCAAGTGGAATATGAGGTGCTGCTCCTCCAATTTCCGCTGGTACTCGCTCTGGCCATGGAGGAGACCCAGGACAGAGAGGTCGGATACGGAATGGGAGGTGGAGTTGAAGTGCTGAGCCACCGGGAAGTCAGGTTGGTTAATGCGGACCGAGCCGAGGTGGTCGGCGAAACGATCGTCAAGCCTACGCTTGGTCTCAGACTCTGCACAATAACATCACTTCAATACCAGACACTGCAATGAAGAAGGGGCCTCGTCCCGAAACGTCACCCATTCCATCTCTCCAGAGATGATGCTTGTCCCGCTGAGTTACTCCAGCTTTTTGTGTCTATCTGCAGTTCCTTCTTATACACTCGATGTTTATTTAATAATCTCATGTGTAAACTTGAATTCAATGATTCAATTTTACTTCGGAGTCACGTGAGTGACTTCGTGAAGAAGCCCGCTCAGGGCGCAGGTGCGGCATTACGCCAGCAAGTGCAACAGCGGCGGCAGCTGGAGTCAGGCTCTCCAGCTGCACTTTAAAAGCGCACCATCAGGTAAGTGAACGGTGCGTTGGGAACGGAGCGAGTTTGGTGTTGGTTCTTTTGGAAGAAACATGTCCCAACGTAGAAAACTCGCTAGTAGACCTGCCCGAGCTTTAACTCCACCAGAGGAGTCAATTCCAGCGGGGCAGCAACCGGCGGTACTACCGCTTGAACAGCGGTTTGAAATTCCCCAGACCGAGCCGATCCCAGTCACGCCAGAGCCTACACGGCGGGCTGGGAAAGCCACCCGGAAGACAAACCGGCCGGTCGATTCCGACTCGTCGGAGGGGGAAATGTCCACCCCAAAGCGGGGGAGAGACAGCCGCCTAAGCTGCATCCAGCAGCTATTGGAGGGGATGGTCTACCGAGAGCAGCAGCGCTCTCGGACAGACAGGACAGGCGCCCCCTCCATGGTGCTGAGTCCGTAACCTCCCTTTGCGACCTCGGACCAGGAATGGGAGGTTAGCATCGGTGACCAGGGGCAGGCTGGTCTGAGTATGGGGCAGGCGGAAGGAGCCGAAAGAGAGCAGGGTGTGCAGGAAGAGCTGCTAGGGGTCGTAAGCCGATTCGTCGCTACCCCACGGGTTGGAACACCACTGGAGCCAAGGATGGCTGCCAGCATAAACCATCTCTCCAACAAACCACTGCAGGAGAAGGTGCTCGCCCAAGTGCTTGAGGAGCACACAGCCCCGGATAATTGTGAGGCTCTCAAGGTCAAGAGCCTCAATCCTCAAATATGGGGCAACGTGGGGGGACCGATTCGGACACAGGAGGTCAAACTACAGCGCATACTTCGCCTCCTCACGGCGGCTATAACAGCCTATGCGCGGGGTGTCGAGACCGTAGAGATGACCACTCACCAACAGGATGTCCTGGCACTCATGTGCACGACACAATATCAGCTGAATAACCTAAGAAGAGACAACATCAAGCCGGCCCTCAATCCTAAATTTGCAGGATTATGCAAAACTCCATCAGTAGAGACCGACTCATTTTTATTTGGGAAGGACTTGAACAAACAGCTAAAAGAGATGGAGGAGGCGTCCAAGACCTTTAGCCTCATGAGGGCACCACCGGCAGCGAACATACCAAAGCTCTTCATTCCACCCAGGCGGCAGCACACCACTGTATCTACCAGTCGGCGTCCCGAATATGCGACTGGTCAAAGCTTGGGGCCGCACTATCCCCAGAGACCTATTTTAGGTCAGGGCCTGCAGCGGACCCCCTGGAAAATGCGCCTCCCCCCAACATCGCCAGCACGTCGACAGGGAAGAACACTCAAAAAGAAAAAAACACAACCCCGCCAATAACTATGGAGGTAGGTGGATCTGGTTCCTACCCGCATATCGAGAATAAGGGTGACTTACTAACAGGGGGAAGGTTACACTTGTTCAAAGAATCATGGGGAAGGATCACAGATGATAAATATATACTTAATAGTATTCGAGGGTATAAAATAGAATTTATCTCACATATACCGCCAGTTCAACATGTGCCCGAGACGGCATTTGTACTCTCCAACAAGGAACAACAGGAGGGACAAGCTGAACTGGTGAGGCTTATAAACAAAGGGGTCATAGAAAAAACTACTCATGAGCCCTTGGAATTTGTTTCCAACATATTTACTAAAAGTAAAAAGGATGGTGGATGTCGCATCATCATTGACTTAACATCCCTGAATGAATTTGTTAAGTATATACATTTCAAAATGGAAACATTTGTGACTGCTAGACAACTGATTTCCAAAGGATACTATATGGCCAGCATTGATCTCAAAGATGCTTACTATCTAGTACCTATACATAAGGATTATAGCAGATATCTTAAATTTATCTGGATGGGGGAGCTTTGGCAATATAAAGCACTGCCTAATGGGCTTACTTCAGCTCCAAGACTATTCACAAAAATATTAAAACCAGCCATGGCAACGTTAAGAAAACGAAACCATATAGTCATGGCATATTTGGACGACATCCTCATAGTTGGGAAAACTATGGAATTGGCTGTAGCAGCAGTATCAGCTACTAAACAGCTCCTAGAGACTCTAGGCTTTGTCTTACATCCAGATAAATCCAAGTTAAATCCATCCACAATTATGGACTATCTGGGTTTCACAATTAACTCAGTCCAAATGACTATTACCCTGCCAAGGGAAAAGATGATTGCATTGATACAATCATGTAATAACTTAAAGATAAAAGAAAGACCAACTATTCAACAAGTGGCAGCAGTAATTGGCAAAATGGTAGCAGCATTCCCAGCTATCCAATTTGGACCTTTGCACTATCAAAATTTACAAAGAGCAAAGATAAAGGCACTAAAACAGCACAAAGGTCATTATGACCGGGTCATGACGTTACCCCCTGAAGCGATATCAGAGCTACAGTGGTGGATACAAAATATTTGGCACAGTTATAGTCCTATTGTTATTACTAATGCTACTCTAGTACTCCAAACAGATGCTAGTGCTCAAGGCTGGGGAGCAACTAACTCCATATCCAGCACAGGTGGTAGATGGACTAACTCAGAATCATCATTACTATCTACACTGGGCATTAATTCTTTGGAAATGTTGGGCGCCTTTTATGGTTTGAAAGCATATGCATCTAATATGCATAACTTGCATGTTAGATTACAAATAGATAATACAACGGTGGTGGCTTATATTAACCATATGGGCGGCATAAAATCTTTATCATGCGACAAATTGGTCAATACGATTTGGCAATGGTGTGTCGAAAGACATATTTGGCTTTCAGCTACCTATCTACCAGGTAAGCTAAACACAGTGGCGGACACCAGGTCACGTAAATTCAATGACAACATCGAATGGATGTTAAATCCTAAAACATTCGCTAAAATTGTAAAGCAATATGGGAAGCCAGATATAGATTTATTTGCATCAAGACTGAATCACCAACTACCTATCTATGTCGCGTTGGAACCAGATCCGGAGGCAGCAGCGGTAGACGCATTTACGCTGGATTGGGGAAAGTTTGTTTTTTATGCCTTTCCTCCCTTCTGCCTCATCAGTCGGGTACACCGAAAAATCCAGACGGATTCAGCATCTGGAATTTTGGTAGTGCCCGACTGGCCTACACAGCCATGGTTCCCAATTCTCCATGACATGGTGGTGGAAGCACCTATGGTGTTCCCCAGTCATCCAGGGTTACTGACTCACCCAGTATCAGGCATCAGCCACCCATGCCACAAAGATATGAATCTCCTGGGTTGCAGATTCTAGACCGACCTTACCTGGATCTGGGGTTATCGCAACAAACCATCGCCACCATGTCAGCATCCCTGAGAACATCTACAAAGAGGCAGTACCTAACCAGCATCAGGAAATGGGAAACGTACTGCCAGAAAACGGGGACTGCTTATAAAACAGCCACAGTAGCGAATGTTCTGGAGTTCCTGGCCGATTTACATCATCGTGAAGATATGAGCTACAGTGCCATCAACACGGCACGTAGTGCACTCTCTAACTACCTCAAACCTGCAGGACATCAGCCCATGGGATCCCATCCGCTGGTGGTCAAACTAATGAGGGGCATATTTAACAGCAAGCCCCCCAACCCTAGATATACACAAATTTGGGATGTCAGTATTGTACTCGCATACCTTCGGGACAGACCACCAGCAAGATCTCTCAGTTTAGAGCAATTGCCTTTAAAAACGCTCATGCTGATGGCGCTAGTATCTGCTCAGAGGGTCCAGTCCTTACATAAACTACGACTGGACAACATGGAGACAACGTCAGATCAGATAACCTTCACAATACAAGGTCTGATAAAACAGTCCAGGCCAGGAACATCCAACACGCAAGTGGCATTCCGGGCTTACCCACCAGAGCCACGATTGTGTGTGGTGACCCACATAAACATTTACATTGACACAACCCATAATATCCGAGGAAGTGAGAGAGCCTTATGGGTCAGCCACAGAAAGCCACATGGCAGGGTAACAAGCCAAACCATTTCAAGATGGTTAAAACAGGTATTGGAAGCTGCTGGGATAAACATTAATATATTTAAATCTCATTCCACCAGGGCAGCATCCACATCATCGGCAGCAAGGATGGATGTGCCTATTGACATAATCCTCAACAAAGCAGGATGGTCAAGGGAATCCACATTCCGAACATTTTATCATAAGCCGTTAGTAAAACCTGACGTATTTGCAGCCAACATTTTAGAAACGGCAAATATTTAATTTAAAGCCCGGGGGAGCTATTTTCTTTTGTTGTTGTTAATAAATACCGTTTTGTTTTCAAAACAGATTCATTGGTTGATTACAATAACACTTCCTTCCTCAAGAGCTTTCGGTAGTGAGTGAGTAAAACTGTTACACGGTTTGAAATCACAGAGCTTTGAAATCTTCACGAAGTCACTCACGTGACTCCGAAGTAAAATAGTAAGATTAAACGAGAACTTACCAGTTTGAAGTTTGATCTGTATTTTATGAGGAGTTACGATGAAGGATTACGTGCCCTCCGCTCCCACCCTCATTACATGGATCAAACTGATAATTGATGTCTCTTTATTCTTTACTATGTTACTTCAAATACGTGTCTGTCTGTGATTCCACACCGCTGCTTGGAAGCATGCCGCACCTGCGCCCTGAGCGGGCTTCTTCACGTAATCCCTCATCGTAACTCCTCATAAAATACAGATCAAACTTCAAACTGGTAAGTTCTCGTTTAATCTTACTATTATACTCTATTGTCACATGTACCTCGTGACTGTGGGATTATTTGCTTTTGCATGCAATCCGGTAAAATACAGACCTCGCCTCCTCCATGGCCAGAGTGAGTCCCACCGCAAATTGGAGGAGCAAAACCTCATATTTCACTTGCGTAGTTTGCACCCCAGCGGTATGAACATTGACCTCCAATTTCAGGTAGTCCTTGCTGTCTCCCAGCTCTCTCACACCCCACTGTCTCCGCCTCTTCCTTTCTTCTTCCCGCCCCTCCCCCACCCCCATACCAGTCTGAAGAAGGGTGATAACGTCACTTCAATACCAGACACAATATCATCACTTCAATACCAGGCACTGTAATGAAGAAGGGTCTCGACCCTAAACGTCACCCATTCCTTCTCTCCAGAGATGCTGCCTCACCCGCTGAGTTTCTCCAGCATTTTTGTCTACCTTCGATTTTTCCAGCATCTGCAGTTCTTTCTCAAACAATCATACTCTATTGTTGAATGTACCTCGGATCAGTGAAATGCCTTGTTTTTGCCAGTAACCCGGTAAAATACAGACCTGACCTGGGCGGTACAGTGGGCGCCGACTAGGTTGCGAGAAGTTCATGGAACAGTCTATATTTCCCCGCAGCGGTGAACCAGGCCCCGCCGCACCAGGCAGCAGACGCCCCCGCGTCGGGTCCCCCTTCGTTCTCGGCTGCCCCCCGCCGGGTTGCTCTCGGCTCGGAATGATTCAGGGCTATTTTCCCAGCGTGGAAAAGTCAATGACGGGACGCCATAGATTTTAACACAGTAGGGGGTCTTTCAAGGAGATGTGCGGGGCATGTTTTATCACACAGGATGGTAGGTGCCTGGAACGTGTTGCTGGAGTGGTGGTCGAGGCACATACGGTGGAGTCATTGCAGTCTGATGTGGGCTGAAGGAACTGTTCTTGTGCTATGTGGCCATTAACAAAACCGACAGGTTCATTAGAGCTTTCAAGAAGGAACTGCAGATGCTGGAAGATCGAAGGTACACAAAAATGCTGAAGAAAGTCAACGGGTGCAGCAGCATCTATGGAGCGAAGGAAATAGGCGACGTTTCGGGCCGAAACTCTTCTTCAGACTGATTATTAGAGCTCCCATTCTCAGCTCCTTACCCACAACCATTAGATTCTTGAACCGACCTGCACTGCCTGTGTTTGGCCCCCATAACTCTAACCTGTCCTATCCAAGTACCTGTCTAAATGCTTCTGAAACGTTACGATAGTGCCCGCCTCATCTACCTCCTCCAGCAGCTCATTCCATACATCCATCACCCATTGTGTGAATTAAGTTACCCATCAGGTTCCTATTAGACCTTTCCACCCTCAACTTAAACCGATGTCCTCTGGTACTTGATTCCCCTCCTCTGGGCAAGGGGCTCTGTGCGTCTACCCGATCTGTTTACAAGATCATCCCTCGTCATGGAAAATCAGCCAACACAATCAAATACTTGTTCTACCCCGGTCATTCCTTCTTCTCACTGTTCTTGTCCGGCATAAGGTACAGAATCTTGAAAGCGCGTACTATCAGTTTCAGGAACAGCCTCCTCCCCTCTGTTATCAGGCTTCTGAATGGTCCTTCCATCAGCTATACATTGTGGGTTGAAGGGCCTGTTCCTGTGCTGTATTGATGACGTCTTGTTTTCTCCGTTGAGCGGCAGTGCAAGGTTGATTTTCTGACCAGAGTGAAGCTTACATTACTTTAGAGATACAGCATGGAAGTAGGCCCTTCGGCCCACCGAGTCCACATCGACCATCGATCACTTGGTCTCTGTTATCCCACCTTCCCGTTCACTCCCAACATATTGGGGTAATTTACAGAGGGCCAATTACCCTACAAACCCGCATGTCTATTGAATGTGGGAGAAAACCGGAGCACCCGGAGGAAACCCACGCGGTCACAGGGAGAATGTGCACGTTCCGAACAGTGAACATGGTCAGGATCGAACCCGGGTCTCTGGCCCCGTGAGGCAGTGGTTCAATCTGCTGCTCCATATGACCACAGGAATATTAACCCTTCCCTTTCCAGATACTGTACACTGCCCCGACCTGCTGAATGCCGACAACGCTTTCTGTTGTTTTGTTGGCATTTTATGGTCAGACTCACGTTCCAATCACCCATTTAACTGGAACAACTTTAGTTTAAGGGAATGTCATTTACCCGAAGCTGATTACAAATGACATCGCCTTCCTGGTCAGGGCAGTGATTGACGGGGCTGAGCTCCGCCTCCCCTCAGCCGGGCCCCGCCCCTTTCATTGATGGTTCCACAGCTCCGGGCTCCTCCGGGTCCTAAAGCCCGTCCACACGTTGCTGTCCAGCCCCACTTACCTCATCTGGCAGCTTGTTCCATTTCCCCACGACCTTCTGTGTGGAAATATTGTTCGTCAGGTTCCGATTAAATCTTGCACCTCTCACCACAAACCTGTGTCTTCTAGTTCTCGACTCCACTACTCCGGGTAAAAGACTGTGCATTCACCCTATCCATTCACCTCTTGATCCCATGAACTTCAGCCTCCGGCGCTCCAATTAATTACTGCAGGGCGTCAGCAGTTCCAGTGAATGGGAATGCGTTTTGAATCAGGAAGTGGAGGTTAAAATGGCTGCGAAAGACCCGGTCGACAGTTTAACCGAGGAGGCAGTTTGTCCCATCTGCCTGGATTTCTTCACCGATCCGGTGGCACTGGAGTGTGGGCACTACTTCTGCCGCTCCTGTATCACACAGAGTTGGGACAGAGAGGGGAGAAACTCCCGTCCGGAATGTAGAGAGGAGTTTACAGACCGCACCCTCAGAGTGAGTCGGGCCTTGGCGAGACTGTCTGAGAAAGCTCGAACACTGAGCCTGATCTTTATAATCTAACACTTGTATTCTCTGATTTTCAATCACAATCCCAGGATCAGGTGAAATCTTCCATCCAGTCTCTTACAAAAAAGCAATCAGGGACCCAGCGAATGGAGCAGTAACAGAAACAGAAGATTTCTGGAGTTCTGGTGAGGCTTTTAAGTTTTGATTTCCTGATCTTGTGTAGATTTGATCCCTGTGATGCGTGTAATAATAGGGCAGCGCAGTGACACAAGTAGTGCTGCTGTCTCCTAGTTGTGGTGAGCGGGTTCGATCCTGACCTCGGGTGCTGCCCGTGTGGTTCATGCCTTCTCCCTGTGACCGCGTCGGATTCCTTCCACATCCCCAATACACGCTGGTGCAATGGTCAATCGGTGACTGTTATAATCCCTGGGAAAGTGGGTGGTGGATGGATAAATGGGAATGAATGTGCACGTGAAAAGGAATAGGCAGCAGGGAATTGTATTGGGGGTAGAGGATTGATGGGTTATAACATTACCCTCACCACATTTCGTGAAGTCTGAAGAAGGGTCTCAAGCATCACCCGCTGAGTTCCTCCAGCATTTTTGTCTACATTAGACAAACTATTGAATTGCCAAAGTAAATAAAACATGCACAGGTCAAACGTCACCGTTAAAGTCGTGAGGAAACACAATCAGTGACATTATATATTAATCTTCACCTTTTATTTCACAGGAACAGTCACACAACCTTCAGTCCAAGATCACATCCCAGTATGCTGAACTGCACCAGATTCTCACTGAGAAAGAGCAGCGTACACTGGCAGATATCCGGGAGGAAGAGAAAACGATTCTGAATACAATGGAGAAAAATCTTGGAAAGATTCAAGAGAATTTAAATTCCATTCAGGAGGAACTCTTAAAGTTGCAGCAACAGATGGATCAAAATAACAGTGTGGTGTTTCTGAAGGTGAGGGGTTAGACTACAGTTTGGTGAAGTGAAAGTGTACAGTCACAAAATGGTGGGTGACATTTCAGAAATAAATGCTGCATTTACCAGTAATTTGGAGCGGAGTAAATGTTTCCTCTGTTCCAGCTGTTGTTGTTGTTCCCAAACTAATTGGCCTCCCGCTGAATCTATGGGATCTCAGGACTGTCTGGCCGGAATGTAGAGAGGTGTTTATATTATGTGGAGTTTAGAACAATCGGACGACATCCCATTCTACACCATAGACAGGCCATTTGGCCCATCCTGTCCAGTCAAGATTTCTGCCCCACTCATCATCCCTCCTATCTATTCTCCACACCCTGTAACTATATCCCAAATTCCATGAGCCCTAATGTGTTTACCCCACTGTTAATCCTGGCTAAATTGGACCAGCCAGGACTTCAAAATGGGGTTTAGTTTCAGGGTTTGCTGGGAGATTCGGTCAAATTGGAATTGCTCTCTGGGACAGGCTGCGAGAGATGCCAGGAAGTCTGGAACTTAGATACAATTTGCAAGCAAAGAATGGGAAGCCTTGCAAATCCTGTCAATCTGGTACAAAATGCATAGAATGGATTGGATGGCTGCAAACCAGACATATACCTTGTAAATAGCTTGTAAATAATGTAGCAGAGTCTGACTCTGCTAAGTGTTGATTGGATGGGGTGTTGAGCCTTGTCTGAGAGTTCTGTTCATCAGGGTAAATGTTTCCAAGTTGACTTCATCTTGAAGTCGGTTGTGAATACAATGTATTGAATTGTTGTATCATTGGGTTAGGGAAATGCCTGTTATGTATGGGGTTAATCGATATTTGTAATAGGGGGGTTGCACGAAAGGTCACTGGGTCAGAGGGCTCGTCACACGGAGCTGCTAAATCCATCTGGAGGACATCCGTCACTTACGGTATATGTTATTAATGCTCAAAACGCATACTTTCCCACCTGTTAAAAACCGCCAAAATGTTGAATGTTTGCGCTGAAAACAATTGTGGGAGTCTGGGTAAGTGTGAGAGACATGTACCCAACTTTAGAATTCCAAATGTGAAGCGAAATGAAGGTATAGAGAAGCGAGAACTGAAGGGACAACAGCAGCTAAAGTGCTTGATAAACATTGGCCGAGCAGATATCGGAATTGAAAATGTTGGGAATTATCACGTTTGCTCACTGCATTTCATCAAGTCAGGCATTATTGTGTTTTTTCTTGATTCCTTTGGTATCTAAAAAGTCTCAGAAGTGATAAATCTGGCTGTACATTTTCCTTCAGATGCGATTTCATTTTGTATGTAAAACCCACGGGAACTATGGGCGATTAAAAAAATTACAGCCAGATTTATCACTTCTGAAACTTTTTAGATGCCAAAGGAATCAAGAAAAAACACCTTAGTTGATGAAATGCAGTGAGCAAACGGCCAATGTTCGCCAAGTTGTTGTCCCTTCAGCTCTCGCTTCTATCTACCATCATTTCTCCTCACTTTTGGAATTGTGAAGTAGGCTAAATGTCCCTCACGCTTATCCCCATTTCCATAATTATTTACAGGCAAAAATGGACAATTTCAGCGGTGGGGTTTTAACGGGCCCACTACGCTGGAAACAACAGTAAGTGCCAACCTGCAGTTCATCGCATGTAGTGTAGCAACAGTACGGGTCAGGGGTCGTGACCCAACTGCCGTGAAACCTCCCTATAGGGTGATTAAGAGACAAACCCCATGTGGTTCGGCCCCTCGAGTTTGTGGGGCAGATAAAAGTCCTTGGTCACGAGGCTCAGGGCCCATCTTCTGGAAGAGCGCTCAGGACCATGTACCCTTGTGGAGTGCCTCTGTCTGTGCGAGGCCTAGAGGGCTTGAACAGATAGATGCAGGGATCGAACCCACGGTGGGATAAGTACAGTCTGTGATCTGTGACGTGCTTTTGCTACAATACAATTAATTGATTCAAGTGCTTGATTCAGTGTTTTTACTGAAACTAGACTGGGGGGAAGCTTAGAACCGAGCAATTATCACCGCTTGCATTTAAATTTATCTCTGCTGTTGGCTTCAGTCCCTCCAATGCAAGTGAGGTCCATGTTCTCATGACTGCATTCCTTTAGGTATTTATTGAAGACCACGTTACATTTCAACTTTGATTGTTAGTCTCCCCTTCAATATGAGATATTATTTCACCCCCACACATTTAAATCCACCGATAATATTATATTCCCTCTCATCATTCCTGAAAACGTCTACAGATGAAATCCCACGACTTGCCCAGTCTTTTCATTAAGTTCCATCCTCTCAGTTATGATATAGAAACATAGAACATAGGTGCAGGAGTAGGCCATTCGGCCCTTCGAGCCTGCACCGCCATTCGATTTGATCATGGCTGATCATCCAACTCAGTATCCCGTACCTGCCTTCTCTCCATACCCCCTGATCCCTTTAGCCACAAGGGCCACATCTAACTCCCTCTTAACTAAAGTCAATGAACTGGCATCAAATACCTTTTGTGGCCGAGAATTCCACAGATTCACAGATTGTGTAAAAAATTATGTTCTCATCTTGGTCCTAAAAGATTTCCCCCTCATCCTTAAACTGTGACCCCTTGTTCTGGACTTCCCCAACATCGTGAATAATCTTCCTGCATCTAGCCTGTCCAACACCTTAAGAATTTTGTACGTTTCTTTAAGATCCCCCATCAATCTTCTAAATTCTAACGTGTACAAGCCGAGTCTATCCAGTCTTTCTTCATATGAAAGTCCTGCCATCCCAGGAATCAGTCTGGTGAACCTTCTCTGTACTCCCTCTATGGCAAGAATGTCTTTCCTCAGATTAGGAGACGTCATTCTCATGAACATTCCTTGTGCTTTCCCCCATCGTTCTACATCTCTGCTGCAATATGCGCTTTCTCTCTGCATGACGGTGGCGATAAGAGTTGGGAAATGGGAATTATCAGAGGGTTGTAGAAAGTTGGTGAAATTCCCGCTGTCGGGATGAGGACCGTCCATCTCAGTCAATTGAGATTTGTGTTTTATTTCTTTCACGAGGAAACTGGTCGCAAGCGAAGGTAGGACATTGTCTTGACGTTAACATAGAAACATAGAAATTAGGTGCAGGAGTAGGCCATTCGGCCCTTCGAGCCTGCACCGCCATTCAATATGATCATGGCTGATCATCCAACTCAGTATCCCATACCTGCCTTTTCTCCATACCCCCTGATCCCCTTACCCACAAGGGCCACATCTAACTCCCTCTTAAATATAGCCAATGAACTGGCCTCAACTACGCTCAGTGGCAGAGAGTTCCAGAGATTCACCACTCTCTGTGTGAAAAAAAGTTCGTCTCATCTCGGTTTTAAAGGATTTCCCCCTTATCCTTAAGCTGTGACCCCTTGTCCTGGACTTCCCTAACATCGGGAACAATCCTCCTGCATCTAGCCTGTCCAACCCCTTAAGAATTTTGTAAGTTTCTATAAGATCCCCTCTCAATCTCCTAAATTCTAGAGAGTATAAACCAAGTCTATCCAGTCTTTCTTCATAAGACAGTCCTGACATCCCAGGAATCAGTCTGGTGAACCGTCTCTGCACTCCCTCTATGGCAATAATGTCCTTCCTCAGATTTGGAGACCAAAACTGTACGTAATACTCCAGGTGTGGTCTCACCAAGACCCTGTAAAACTACAGTAGAACCTCCCTGCTCCTATACGCAAATCCTTTTGCAATGAAAGCTAACATACCATTCGCTTTCTTTACTGCCTGCTGCACCTGCATGCCTACCTTCAATGACTGGTGTACCATGACACCCAGGTCTCACTGCATCTCCCCCTTTCCCAATCGGCCACCATTTAGATAATAGTCTGCTTTCCCGTTTTTGCCACCACAAAGTGGATAACCTCACATTTATCCACATTATACTGCATCTGCCAAACATTTGCCCACTCACCCAGCCTATCCAAGTCACCCTGCAGTCTCCTAGCATCCTCCTCACAGCTAACACTGCCCCCCAGCTTAGTGTCATCCGCAAACTTGGAGATATTGCCTTCAATTCCCTCATCCAGATCATTAATATATATTGTAAATAGCTGGGGTCCCAGCACTGAGCCTTGCGGTACCCCACTAGTCACTGCCTGCCATTGTGAAAAGGACCCGTTTACTCCTACACTTTGTTTCCTATTTGCCAGCCAGTTCTCTATCCACATCAATACTGACACAGTGGAAGTGTTTTGTGGAACACCTTAAAACATTTCTAATGCTCAGTTTATTACCAACTGTTTAATATTTGCAGGGTTAGTGATGAAACCATATCACTGTCGGTGGTAGATGAAGCCTTGCCGATTGAAATGTTTCATTACCCTGTTTCGTTCAACACGGCATTCAAAGAAACATCTGATGACTTCAAACGAGGTAAAGCTTGTACCTTCACCATTATTCTTGTTTCTGATATTTTTAAGCAATTCCTAGATGAAAACATTAATGGTCTTTTGGACTGAAGGGAAATTGGATCCACCTCTAAACCCATCAGCTGGGAAGCATCACACAGTGAGACGTTCATACTCTCCTGCGTTGGGTGAAATACTGTGGCTATTCACCCTATCTGTGCACCTTATATAGATCTTATACACATCTATAAAAACACCCGGACGGGCTCCAAAGACAAATGACCCTGCCTGTCCAACATCTCCTTATAACCCAGCCTTTCAGACCTGATCAGATTATCGTAAATACTTTTGCACCCTCTCTAATTTACTAACAACCATATTGTGTCAAATTTAATATCCTGACCTATGAAATCATGAGTGACAAACACATTCTTCACCACCCTGCCTGTCACTGTTGCATCTTCCATGGCACTGTGTACCTGCAGCCCGAGATCTCTCAGTTCTATAACGTTCCCCGTTTACTGTGTATGTCCTGCCCTGGTTTGTCTCAGCAAAGTGCATCACCTCACCTTCACATGAATAAATCCCACCTGCCGTTCCTGAGCCCATTGGCCCAGTTCACAGGGATCCCATTTACTCTCAGATAACCTTCTTTACTCTCCACAATGTCACCGATTTTAGTCCCATCTGCAAACTGACTAACCGTGCAACCTACATACACATCCAATTGTGTATATAAATAAGGAACAACAGTGGACTCTGTGAAAAACAACCCTCTACCAACATCCTCTGTCTGTGACCTTCAGGTAAATGTTGTATTCCATCGGCTAGTTCACCCCGGATTCCATGAGATCCAACCTTCCAGAGCGGCCTCTCATGCGGTGTGTAAAATTGCATCTCCCAGAGGGCAGTGAATATCTAGAATGTTGTGCCCAAGATGGTGGTCAAAAGCTGAGTTATTGGATATCTGCAACTTGGCTACAAATAAATATTTGATAGATCCAATATTGAAGATTATGGGGAACTCACACAGAAGAGGAATTGGTGGCAGCTTAGATCAGCCATGATCACATTGAATGGAGGGGCAAGCCTGAGGAGCGGATTCTAATCCTGCTCCTGTTTTCTTGTGTTCCTATGCTCCTGTGTACCGATAAATAGACAGACTTGACACAGAGGAAATGCAGCAAAGATTAACAATACTTGTTCCTGGGACAATGAGTTTGCTGTGCGGAGTGAGATTGAATAGACTAGGCCTGTGTTCGGGTGTATAGGAGGAGATCTCAGTGAAACACAAAGTTCTTACAGGGCTCAGTGGGCTGGATGCAGGGAGGATGTTTCCCCTGTCTGTGGGGTGTGGAGAATGGGCACCCTCTCAGAATGTGGGCTGCAACATGTAGGACAGAGATAAGGAGACATTACTGCACGCAGAGACTGGGGAACCTTTGGAATTCCCTGCACAGGTGGCTGTGGAGACTCAGTCATTCAGTGCTCTTGGAGCTGAGGGCCATGGTTGTACATTACAGCGTCAGGCCGTTTGGCCCATCATGTCCATGTCCAACTATTTCCCAGCTTTACTAATCGATTTGCCCAGATTACATTGGTATTCTTCTCACCTCACCTAGACACGTGCCTCAAATATAATGATTCGATCTCACCACCGCCTCCTCTGTAGCATGTTGCAGATATCACCCACTCTCTGTGTAAACAAAACTTCCTACTCAGATCCACTTTAAAATTCCTTGCTCTCAAGATAAACCTGTACTCTCTTGATCTGATATCCCTGCTGCAGCACCGATCTCTGCTGCACTCCACCAGTCACAGACCTCCAAGCAGAAAACTCATCCTTCTACCGCTACCTTCTACCTCCGACCACCAAGCCAATTGTGGATCCATTTCACCAGCTCGCCTTGGATCCCACCTGCCTTCACTGTCTGGACCAGCCTTACATGTGCAACATTGTCAAGTCCCTCAGTGAAGTTCATATATTGGTTCACAATGAGATCAGTGTGTTCTTAGTTGTACACACCCATCAAATCCACCCGTGAATCCCCTCTCTTTCAGCGACCCTACATCCACAAGTCTCCACCCATTCTGTCCAACACATGGTCATTCAACCTCTGCTTCCTCCCATGGTCCAAGCCACTCCTCCCTCTCCCTCACCCTCCACCCAAAGAAACAGGGGCAGGTCCTCTGGCCCTCATGTCTCCCCCTCCCATTCACTATGACCATGGTGACTCCACCCCACACCTCTACCTCCTATTTAACAACCTCAAACTACCACTCACCTCAATATCCTCTTGCTCCGATCTGCCTCCATATGTGAATAGCCGCTTCATTCCTCCATCCCCACCGCAATCTCGCAATCCTCCTCACTCTCCGCACTCGTCCTCCCCGTCCACCCTCCCCCACCTCACGAGATTCCCCTCTCCATCCCTTGATTAAATCTGTGGTAGAGATGTGTGTTGTCCACCCGATGTGGTTGGGGTGAAACCCCGGGCAAGGTTCCAGTTGTCCGCCCGCCTGTGCCTGAGGCCGAGCGGCCTCTCCCCCAGTCCCGGGGCCGCGCTGCCCGAGTCTCCCCCCGACCCCCGGGGACTCTCTGATTCTCTGCTTCTCCCCCCAGTCTCCGTCACCCTGGATGTGGAAACAGCGAGTCCGTGGCTCGAGGTGTCTGAGGATCGGAAGAGGGTGAGATGTACCGGGACCCGGAGGAGTCTCCCTGACACCGGGAAGAGGTTTACAGACGGGCCGTGTGTGCTGGGATCGGAGGGATTCACATCGGGGAGACATTACTGGGAGGTGGAGGTGGCAGGGAGTCGGGTCTGGAGTCTGGGAGTCGCCGCAGAGTCTGTGGAGAGGAAGAGAGTGGTCGACATGACCCCGGAGACTGGAGTCTGGAGCATCAGACGGTGGGGTGACGAGTTTGTTGCATTCACCTCCCCTCCATCCCCTCTCCCCGCCCGTCCCATCCCCGGGAGGGTGGGAGTTTATCTCAGTTACGAGTCCGGGACAGTTTCATTTTACGACGCGGACACCAAGTCCCATCTCTACACCTTCACCGGGAATAAATTCACGGAGAAACTTTATCCTTTCGTCAGGACTTGTGATGGAAACTGGCTGAGAATCTGCTCCGGTTCCGCTCCGGGTGTGTAAAATAAAATGTAAATGTGGGAAGAGTGAAATAAACCGCAACTGAAATCAGAGCTGTCTGTCTGTCTGTCTGTCTGTCCGTCCGTCCGTCCGTCTGTCTGTCTGTCTGTCTGTCTGTCTGTCTGTCTGTCTGTCTGTCTGTCTGTCGATCCGTTCATTTTAACGCATTAACCGCGTCCAGCAACGGAACAGAAATTACCTTTGTGAAAATATAAAGATTGAAACAATCTCCCTTCCCGCGGGTTGAGCAGCAGCCGCGGGCGGCGGGTCCTCAGCTGCGGGCTCCCCCGGGTCATAAACTCCCCCCGAGTCACAACGAGACACAAGCGGTGTTGGTGCGGACATCAACAGCGGCGTAAAGGCGAGTTTGGGGATAGGTGGAGATTGAAGGGCGGAATAACATCGGAAGTAGTCAAGATCTTACTTTTGATATAGATATAAACTAAAATGTATTTACAAATAAGATCCGACATAATATTTATAGCGGATAGATGGATAGAGGTGTTTTAGAAATTGGTATATATGAGGGAGATTGCATTGAGTTACGCGAAGTGCGTGTAGGATGATGTTAGTGTGCGGAGATTGTTGGTCGGCGTAGACTTGGTGGACCGAGGGGCTCGTTTCCACTCTGTGTCGTCAAATTAAACAAATTGCGAGCAATTTCGCAAAGTGCAAAGTGAGTAACTCAGCTGGTTTCCCCGAAGAATGATACCCAAAGCGTTGAGTTACTCCAGTATCCACAAGTACATCCACTTCCTCCCGAATGAGGAAGTTCAAACAGGCTGCCACCTGGCGTCACCTCGTCCGTTACTCAATTCTCCAACACATTGCACAACACCGTATCATGCAAACTATTCCGAGAATAATTTCACCCCATAATTTTCTGGAGCTAATATAGAAAACAGAGAAAAACAGAGAAAACATAGAAAAATAGGTGCTGGAGTAGGCCATTCGGCCCTTCAAGCCTGCACCGCCATTCAATATGATCATGGCTGATCATCCAACTCAGTATCCCATCCTTGAAATCTCCATACCCCCTGATCCCTTTATCCACAAGGGCCACATCTAACTCCCTCTTAAATATAGCCAATGAACTGGCCTCAACTACCTTCTGTGGCAGAGAATTCCACAGACTCAACACTCTCTGTGTAAAAAATGATTTTCTCATCTCGGTCCTATAAGACTTCCATCTTATCCTTAAACTGTGACCCATAGTTCTGGACTTCCCCAACATCGGGAACAATCTTCCTGCATCTAGCCTGTCCAACCCCTTAAGAATTTTGTAAGTTTCTATAAGATCCCCCCTCAATCTTCTGAATTCTAGCGAGTACAAGCCGAATCTATCCAGTCCTTCTTCATATGAAAGTGCTGCCATTCCAGGAATCAGTCTGGTGAACCTTCTCTGTACTCCCTCTATGGCAACAATGTCTTTCCTCGGATTAGGAGACCAAAACTGTACACACTCATTTGTTTTTTGTATAAAAATTCAAAAATTTTGGACTGAAATTTTTGAAATCTTCACAAAATTATTTAAAATAAAATAGATACCAAAGGCAGAATTGATTATTTTTGGAACAATGGAGGGCAGCCCTGAACTAACTTTGTTCAAAAGAATATATTTAATTACGGCTTAATAACGGGAAAAATACTTATACTTAAATTCTGGAAAAACGCCCCTATACCAACAATAAATATGTGGATTTCAAATATGTTCGAAGCATTACACCTGGAAGATATGAGACTCCTTCTTGCAGGCAAATCTGACCACTTCCAAAAGACGTGGGCTGCATTTATCGACTTACTACAAGTATAAGGTGCAACATTACTCTGAAAAGAAATGGTTTCAGGATTTGGTAAGGGGGGATGAAAAATACGAAGTTGGTACATCCCTTTCTGCTCTGTCTTCTTAATAGAGCTTTTGTTTCATTTTCCTTTTTGTCTTTTCTACGGCCTATTTCTTAACTTTTTTCTCTAACTCTTTGCGTAATGGGTCTTTTTTCTTGATCACTTTTTCACACAATTACGACTCTTTCTCACTTTCTTTACTTTTTTCTCTTTTGAAAGCTTAAAAAATGAAGTGGTACAAGAAATGTAATAAGTTATATTTGGCTTGTATTAATGTCATGTACTTTACTTCTAAAATAAAATAAAAATAATAATAATAATTTAGCTGGAGCGACAATAAAACATCTTTATAAAGCATCTTTAGGGTGGCATTGTGGCATAGTGCAAAACGAGTGAACACGTACACCACCTGATTCAGGGACAGTTTCTTCCCAGCTGTTATCAGGCAACTGAATCATCCTACCACAACCAGGGAGTAGTCCTGAACTACCATCTACATCTTTGATGACCCTTGATCGAACTTTGCTGGCTATACCTTGCACTAAACGTTATTCCCGTATCATGTATCTGTACACTGTAAATGGATCAATTGTAATCATGTGTTGTCTTTCTGCTGACTGGTTAACACGCTACAAAGGATTTTCACTGTACCTCGGTACACGTGACAGTAAACTAAACTAACTAAACTGGCGTTAGATCACCTGCCTTACGGCGCCAGAGACCCGGGTTCAATCCTGACTACGGGTGCTTGTCTGTGCGAGGTTTGTACATTCCTACATGGGTTTTCTCCGACATCTTCGGTTTCCTCCAACACTCCAGAGACGTACAGGTCTGTAGGTTAATTGGCTTGGTATAAATGTAAATTGTCCATAGTGTGTGTAGGATAGTGTTGATGTGCGGGGAACGCTGGTCAGTACGGGCTCAGTGGGCCGAATGGCCTGTTTCCGTGCTGTATCTCTAAACCAAATTAAACAAATTACAAAACCAGGGCTAGACATCGCACAACAAACGTGAATAAAAGCATTACACCAAAATTAATTAAATATGCTACACATTTATTACCCAATTATGAAATTTCAAATATAGTACCAGGAATTTTCATTATCAATCCCTTACAACAATGGCGAATTAATGCACTAGATGGCAGTAAAATGCAAACTATTTTTTAAATTACAGTAAAAAAATCCAGTTTACAACCCAGCGGTATGAATATTGATTCCTCTAGCACCCTAACCCCTGCATCCCCTCTCTCTCTCTGTCCCTTCCCCACACAAGTACTTCTACCAGCTTCAAATCCGTCTTGTTGAGTCTCATTGTCTGTAACTCATTCGCATCCAGCCCGCAGCTAACATGGACATTTCTTCCCAATAACCCTTTCTGGCTTAAGCCCTCCCTTCACCACCTCCAGTTTAAATTCCATTTGGAATATTTTGGAGGACCAAGAAACCAAGAAGCAAGAACCAAGAACATAGAAAATAGGTGCAGGAGTAGGCGATTCGGCCCTTCGACCCAGAACCGCCATTCAATATGATCATGGCTGATCATCTAAAATCAGTAACCCGTTCCTGCTTTCTTCCCATATCCCTTGATTCCATTAGCCCGAACAGCTAGGTAGACACAACATGCTGGAGTGACTCTGCGGGACAGGCAGCACCTTTGGAGAGAAGGAATTCCTTCTCACCAGAGATGCTGCCGGTGCCACTGAGTTACTCCAGCATGTTGTGTCTCCCTTCAATTTAAACCAGCATCTGCAGTTCTTTCCTAGCCGTAAGAGCTATATTTAACTCCCTATTGAATATATCCAGTGAATTGGCCTCCACTGCCTTCTGTGGCTGAGAATTCCACAGATTCACAACTCTCTGGGTGAAAATGTTTTTCCTCATCTCAGTTCTAAATAGACTACCACTTAGTCTCACACTGTGACACTTGTCACTGGACTCCCCCAACATCGGGAACATTTTTCCACCATCTAGCCTTTTTCTAACCATGGCCTGTTCCCTTTATCATTGTTGTTTTTTTTTGCATCTTTCATTCATTTGTTCTATATCTTCCTCTATCACCATCTATATCTCTTGTTTCCCTTTCCCCTGAATCGCGGAGTTTCTCCAGCTTTATGTTCCCAAATATCTTCATTGTGTGAAGTTTGGTTTAATAACATCGAACATTGTTCTTAAGTCCAGCTGAATGCTTTTATTTTAAAGCAGTTTGGATAACAGTGAGACCCTTGGGTTTAACAAACCCACTCCCCCTATGATGTGACACAAACCTCAGGAAAATCCAAGTGCAATAAATCCAAAGTAACAGGCAGTTATTTGGGATATGAAACTGGATCCAATCCCTTAAGGGCCTGTCTCACCTGGGCATCATTTGCACGTCACGCAGGTGAAAGCAACAGGTGTCTTAAACTTTCTGAGGCACAACTTTCATCATTGTTCAACTTCTGTCAAGGAGAAGCTATACTTCACTCTCGTTAGACCTCATTTGGACTACGCAGTTGCAGCATGGGACCCATACACAAATAAAAATATTTCATCCATCGACTGTGGCTGGGATGAGAGCAGTCCTTGACGATGCTGGGCGCCCTTCGCAGACATCGCTTGTTCTGGACAGACTCAATGGAGGGGAGTGAGGAATCGGTGATGCGTTGGGCAATTTTCACCACCCTCTGCAGTACTTTCCGGATGTGTAAACCTCTGGACTGCCAGATGTGCAGACCAGGGGAGAGCAAGCGATAGCCTATAGGAAAATAAAGACCAAAACCCATCAAATAATTTTTAAAAAGCGGAAAAGAAGAAAGAAGAAAAGAAGCAAAAATGGCCCCTTATGTGTGGATATATCGGCTTCATATCTCACCACACCCATCACCCAGTTCGTGAATCGGTTGATTGCCAGAGTTGTGTTGCACCATACTACACTTGTAATGAATCAATTAAAGGAGACCATGTCTTTAAATATTGCTCTGATTTTCCTGCTAAGACGAGTCTCATATCTTCAAAATGCAGCGCCTCAGACATGCCGTGCGAGGATTTTGAGAATCCCAAAGTCCTGGTGTGCCGCGCACTACCACACCTCACTGCCTACGCCACCACGTCTCACTGTGCGCCTTGCGGGAGTCGGGCGTTGTGACGCATAAACGATGTCGCGTAAATTACACGCAAATGACGCCCAAGTGGGACTGGCCCTTTAATCATCAAAAGCCTCCCGCTGCCTCGGCAAGGCCAGCAGTATAACCAAGGACGAGTCACACCCTGGTCACTCCCTCTTCTCCCCTCTCCCATCAGGCTAAAGGTATAGATGTGAAAACGCACACCTACAGATTCAGGGAGTTTCTTCCGCGCTGTTATCAGGCAACTGAATCATCCTACCACAACCAGGATGTGGTGCCGTCCTGAACTACTATCTACCTCATTGGTGACCCTTGAACTCTCCTCGATCAGAGTTTGCTGGCTTTACTTTGCACTAAACACGATTCCCTTATCATGTATCTGTAAACGGCTCGATTGTAATCTTGTATTGTCTTTCTGCCAACTGGATAGCTCGTAACAAGAGCTTTTCACGGCACCTCGTTACACGTGACAATTAATGAAACAAAACCAAAAAGCCATTCCGTCAGTTCCATGAGACGTTCCCTCTGTGAAGATTGCTTCGTGATGGGAGGAGGGCAGTAGATTCTGAAGATGACAGTCAACTCTTCCTGCTGTTGATCACTTGCAGGACTGGGCCTTCAGGTACACCTGTGGGAAGGGTGGACGGTCGGGCAGGTAATATTCACCTGGACTCGTTGCGGTGAGCTACACAAAGCGCTGGTGGTGGAATAGCCCATCCAGAGTGGCCAAGGGTGGAGGAAGCTCTCGCACTTCAGTCCCAACTCCTGTCTCTCAGGGACCGGCAATCGCTCATCCAGGTGGGCCACTGGCGTGAGGTAGATCTGCAGAGCAACAATGGAGATCAGAAACAGCAGAAGCCTCTTCACCACATCCTTCTCGGCTGGGATGGTCGGTCTTCCGGGGCTGTGGATCCAAATAGGGAGAGAGTCAATGAAAGGATCTAGGGAATGGTCTCACTCGCTAGAATTTAGAAGATTGAGGGGGGATCTTATAGAAACGTACACAATTCTAGAAGCTGCTGCATCAGCTTTTTTGTGTACCTTCGATTTTCCCGCATCTGCAGTTCCTTCTTGAACAGAATTCTTAAGGGGTTGGGCAGGCTAGATGCAGGAAGATTGTTCCCGATATTGGGGAAGTCCAGAACAAGGGGCCACACACATTCTAAGGATAAAGGGGAATTCTTTTAGGACTAAGATGAGAAAAAAATCATTTTCTATCATAGAAGGTAGTTGAGGCCAGTTCATTGGCTATATTTAAGAGGGAGTTAGATGTGGCCCTTGTGGCTAAAGGGATCAGGGGGTATGGAGAGAAGGCAGGTACAGGATACTGAGGTGATGGGATACTGAGTTTTATTTCACGCTTGTATTACAATATTCATTAATCTCCTAACATTAAAGTATGAGTAACGAGTTTTAATAAAACCTGTCTGAACCTGTAAAATATTTTCTAATCATAGAAACATAGAAAATAGGTGCAGGAGTAGGCCATCCGACCCTTCCAGCCTGCACCGCAATTCGATATGATCATGGATGATCACCCAACTCAGTATCCCATCCCTGCCTTCTCTCCATACCCCCTGGTCCCTTTAGCCATAAGGGCCACATCTAACTCCCTCTTAAATATAGCCAATGAACTGGCCTCAACTACCTTCTATGGCAGAGAATTCCACAGATTCACCACTCTCTGTGTAAAAAATGATTTTCTCATCTCTTATCCTTAAACTGTGACCCCTAGTTCTGGACTTCCCCAACATCAAGAACAATCTTCCTGCATCTAACCATATAACCATATAACAATTACAGCACGGAAACAGGCCACCTCGGCCCTGCAAGTCCGTGCCGAACAAATGTTTTTCCCCTTAGTCCCACCTGCCTGCACTCATACCATAACCCTCCATTCCCTTCTCATCCATATGCCTATCCAATTTATTTTTAAATGATACCAATGAACCTGGCTCCACCACTTCCACTGGAAGCTCATTCCACACCGCTACCACTCTCTGAGTAAAGAAGTTCCCCCTCATATTACCCCTAAACTTCTGTCCCCTAATTCTGAAGTCATGTCCTCTTGTTTGAATCTTCCCTATTCTCAAAGGGAAAAGCTTGTCCACATCAACTCTGTCTATCCCTCTCATCATTTTAAAGACCTCTATCAGGTCCCCCCTTAACCTTCTGCGCTCCAGAGAATAAAGACCTAACTTATTCAACCTATCTCTGTAACTTAGTTGTTGAAACCCAGGCAACATTCTAGTAAATCTCCTCTGTACTCTCTCTATTTTGTTGACATCCTTCCTATAATTGGGCGACCAAAATTGTACACCATACTCCAGATTTGGTCTCACGAATGCCTTGTACAATTTTAACATTACATCCCAGCTTCTATACTCAATGCTCTGATTTATAAAGGCTAGCATACCAAAAGCTTTCTTTACCACTCTATCTATATGAGATTCCACCTTCAAGGAACTATGCACGATTATACCCAGATCCCTCTGTTCAACTGTATTCTTCAATTCCCTACCATTTACCATGTACGTCCTATTTTGATTTGTCCTGCCAAGGTGTAGCACCTCACATTTATCAGCATTAAACTCCATCTGCCATCTTTCAGCCCATTTTTCCAAATGGCCTAAATCACTCTGTAGACTTTGGAAATCCTCTTCATTATCCACAACACCCCCCTATCATGGTATCATCTGCATACTTACTAATCCAATTTACCACACCTTCATCCAGATCATTGATGTACATGACAAACAACAAAGGACCCAACACAGATCCCTGAGACACCCCACTAGTCACCTGCCTCCAACCCGATAAACAGCCATCCACCATTACCCCCTGGCTTCTCCCATTCAGCCACTGTTGAATCCATCTTGCTATTCCTGCATTTATACCCAACAGTTGAACCTTCTTAACAAACCTTCCATGAGGAACCTTTTCAAAGGCCTTACTAAAGTCCATATAGACAACACCCACTGCTTTACCCTCGTCAATTTCCCTAGTAACCTCTTCAAAAAATTCAAGAAGATTAGTCAAACATGACCTTCCAGGCACAAATCCATGTTGACTGTTCCTAATCAGACCTTGTTTATCTAGATGCTTATATATATTATCTCTGAGTATCTTTTCCATTAATTTGCCCACCACTGAAGTCAAACTAACAGATCTAGCCTGTCCAACCCCTTAAGAATTGTGTAAGTTTCTATAACATCCCCCCTCAATCTTCTAAATTCTAGCTTGTACAAGCCGAGTCTATCCAGTCTTTCTTCATATGAAAGTCAATCACATAGCTAATATTTTTGAAAGAATTTTGGAATCTACATTTAACAGTGATATAGGTCTATATGATGTCACTTCAGTAGGGTCTTTATCTTTTTTAAGAATTTAAGAAATAGATGCTTCATAAAAGAATTGAGGTAATATATTCATTAAAAAGGCTTATTTAAAAAACTTGCATAGCCAGTGGGACAGTAAACTCGAACAATACTTTATATATTCCACTGTAACCCCATCCAGACCGGGAGCTTTACCAGAATTCATCGAAAGGATTGCTTTCTGTATTTCTTCCTCCGTGATGGGTTCATCTAACAACAGAGACTCATTATGTGGTAAATTTGGCAAGTTCAGTTTCTTTATTTGAATGGTGGCCGATTAGGAAAAGGGGAGATGCAACGTGTCATGGTACACCAGTCATTGAAAGTGGGCATGCAGGTGCAGCAGGCAGTGAAGAAAGCGAATGGTATGTTAGCATTCATAGCAAAATGATTTGAGTATAGGAGCAGGGAGGTTCTACTGCAGTTGTACAGGAGACCATACCTGAGACCACACCTGGAGCATTGCGTACAGTTTTGGTCTCCATATCTGAGGAAATACATTCTTGTCATAGTACAGATAAGGTTCACCAGACTGATTCCTGGGATGTCAGGACTTTCATATCAAGAAAGACTGGATAGACTCGGCTTGTACTGGCTAGAATTTAGAAGATTGAGGGGGGGATCTTATAGAAACTTACACAATTCTTAAGGGGTTGGATAGGCTAGATCCAGGAAGATTGTTCCCGATGTTGGGGAAGTCCAGAACTAGGGGTCACAGTTTAAGGATAAGAGGGAATTCTTTTAGGACCGAGATGAGAAAATCATTTTTTACACAGAGAGTGGTGAATCTCTGGAATTCTCTGCCCCAGAAGGTAGTTGAGGCCACAGTTCATTGGCTATATT